>LOEQ01003135.1:56025-77665 GCA_001685075.1 Bramus lutescens | reverse complement strand
GTGCCATTCTCTTGCTAGGGACCCTGCTGTTCTTTCTGTTCTTCCCAGCACTGGTCCATCTCAATCCCTCTCATCATTACAGTGGGATGTCCCTCCATCTCTCATACCCCTCCTACCTGCTACAACAGACTTACAGTTGGGAACTGAGAGCCTTCAAGGGTTTCTGAGTTGCTGTAGCTTTTCCTCAAGTTTTTCTAGCTTCCTTTTCTGGGGAACTTGTAATGATAATTTATCTACAGATAATGAAGCCACCCAAATTGGAAGTTTAAAATTTAAAAAAAAAAGATATAATCTGTCCACTATTCTTTGGGTGGATCATCTTAGCTGGACTTCGTTGAGGTAGCTGATCTTTGTTCTGCCTAGTGTTGGTGGGCTCACATCCACATCTGGGACTTGAGGTGCAGCAGCTAGAACACAGACACTGCCTCCCCTCTTCCTCCCTCCATGTAAGTACTCATTTTAAGAAATGCTAGACATAGTGGGTTTGTTTTTGTTTTTTTTTTCTTTTGTTTGGTTTTATGTTGCTGGAAGGATTCCCAACAGGCAGCAAGAGAAGAGAAGCTTAAGAAACAAGCCTTTCCCACTTGTGTGTCTGCTAAGTAAAGTCCCATTGGCCAAAGCAAATCTCATGGGCAAGGCCAGACAAAGTGGGAGGGGATTATGCAGTCACATGGACATAAAGAAATGTGATCTGCTCGGGTCATTTCTGGAACAAGATCTTAATTAAAGTCCTTCCAGGATGGTTCAAATGTCTCCCAGGAGACATTTGAGTGACTGCGGCCCCTCCCCACAGTGCCACATATCTACACTACCTGCCACGGACCCAACTCTTTGATAGCCAAGTCTCTCTCTAATGTGACTGTTTTCAAACTAAACTTTTTATAAACCTCTCCTCAAGAGTCCTATATTCTAGCCCCTGTCCCTATTCATAGTCTCTCCCCATTTCCTCAAGGTCAAAACTTTGCTGTGTCTAAATAGCAAGCTATTTCAGCTCAAAAACCACCATTCTTCCACCAAACCCAATTCCAGGACCATTTCTCATCATTTCATTTCTGCTATTGATGTCATTTTACAAGCTTATTTTTCCAAGCAGATTTTTATGCCCTAAAACATATATACCCAAGATATAAATACTTAGCAATCTGAACTGAATGGAGCTTACAGCGGAAGGAATTTGCCTCTGTTTATTTACGAAATTCCTTGTGTGAGTAGAAGTGACCTTACTCTGAATTATATGGGTTAAAACCTGAGATCCTGAAGTGCGCAGAGCTGACCACAGCATGTTGAAGTGTGTAACTTTGCAATATTTGAAGATGAAAACAAATTCCATTTTTCTGGACAGAAAAAAAAAACATAAGAAAGAATGAAACAAGGAAAATTCTGAGAGATGCAAATTGTATCACGAAAGCCCATAAAATAAGCAGTATCCAGATGCCTTAGGATTTAGGATACCTAGTAGGCTACACGGTAGGGAATCATTGGGTTGTGAGCAAAACAGCCCAGGGCAAAACCAGTCTTGGATGAGGGTTGTAGACTTACAGTGGAGGCACTCAGTTCAATTCCGGATACCCAGGTAGCATTCATTTGCCACATGTTTATGGCTCAGCTATGATGTGCCAGGCACTATGGTGGCACATAGAGGCACAATGGTGATGGAAAGGCTGGTGTCCCCTGCTACCATTGTGCTCAGCGCCTTGGGAATTGTGATTGGATGGGTGAGAATTTCCTGACGGTGGGCACTTTGTGAGCATGTAGAAGAGGACCCTAGAGGTCAGACCTCAGAAAGCTGCCAGAGGAAACAGCATATACACAGAGACCTGAAAAAGAGAACAAAGGTGAGCCAGCCTGAGGGGGTGTGTCACACACAGGCGCTTAGGGCAAGGTAGGGACGTCTTGAGTATTTGATGTGAGTAAGAGATGAGAGAAAGCATCTTGGGTCCTAGACCCTGAGAGATGCTGAGCATGGCCAGAGTCCTGAGAAGGAGCAAGAGAAAGGAGATGAAGGCAAAGGTCAGGAGCCTGGACTCTGTAAGCCTCTCTGGCCACATCGTCTGGCATCTGTCACCTGGATAGACCAAAGCCAAACACAGTTGTGAAATATGTGGCACTTCATTAAAAAGGGACTCTCTGTAATACTACAGCTGCCTTGGTGTTCCCTCTCTCACGGGCTTCCCTTCAGAGACCTGGAGCCAGGATGGTACCCTACCCCACCCTTCGTTCACACCAAGCAGGGCACTGGGGCCTGGGAAAGGCATTACACATCACAGAAAGAAACAGACTGGTAACTTTGCTGGCACTTTCTCTGCTCACCCATCGCATCCCAAAAATATCCGTTTGTGGCATTATGCAAGTACCCTACTCTTCTCTTTTGGATATGTAGCCCTTCCTTAGGCTTTACTATATGACCTGATCTATTTTTATTTAGTCTTCCTTGTGTTTTTGTTAATTTCCTAAATATATGTGTCTAGCCATATGTTCTTTCTCTATTGTTCAGAGGGCCTAACTGGTCGCATCCTTTTGTAGCCATGTCTCTGAGGATAACCTTGGGGAATAAAATCCTATTTTTGTTTGTTTCCTCGTGGGAAATGCAGCTTGGATTTGAAGTCATATGTGGAAGGCCATAACTGTCAAGTTATCCACACGCAAGATCCTGTTGCTTTCTGTGTTTTCTCCTTGCATGTTCTTAGGACGTTTAAACTGCAAAGGACTCTTAGCCACTCCAGAGTAACTGGGGGGGTCATAAATAAGAGACCCTGCTTCCAGAGAGGACTTTTTCTCTGAAGGTATTGTTGTGGCAGGACAAATATAAGCTAAAACCTCTGGAAATTGAAAATAGATTGTTTTAAATGGGGAACGGCTTTTGTATGATCAACCCACCATCCCTCCTGGGCATATGTATTACAGCTTCATCCCCAATGACACGGTGGCTCTAATTTGGGGTAACCTTGGCCCTAAGATGACCAGTCCCCTTCATTCACTCATGCCACACAAAGGACTGAGCTCATTTCAGTGTCATCTGATATTTCAGTGGCCCATCTGGTCACCAAGCACCTAGTTCCCTGGGAATTGGAATTAGGTCATCTCAAGGGACCACCCAGGGCAAGAGTTCTGAGTCTTTTCTGCTTGAGTTCGGGGTTTAATGTATTTTGATTGGAGGGGTCCAAGGTGGCATCTGAATTATTAAAATGCCAGAACTGTTCAGAAGTTTGGAGTCTTCAAGAGTGACACAGACGACAAGGGCCAGTTAAGACCAGGAGGAAATGTCTGCTTGGCTGAGGGGCGAGGTCCTCCCTGGAGAGAAAGTGGTCCCCACCCCATTTATTTTTAATCTTCTCTGTTGGCTCTGAGCTCTGGGCACTAGCCAGGGTCTCAGCTCAGCAACACATGCCAAAGTCAAAGACCCTAGACTCTGATGCACCAGAAAAGCTGCTGACCCCGAAGCCCCCTGCAAATGTAGCATTCATATTCTATCCCTGCACACGGAACACACGTGCAATCAAGTCCGTGCACCCTGTCTCTAACAGGGGATCTCAGACTGTTTTCTTATTACTAAATGGGGAGGTATTAACAGCACAAAGCAGAAATTAAAAAAAAAATAAAGGCAGAGGGTGAGGAGTGGGAGAGGAAAAGAAAAGACAGCCGCCTGCCCTTTTCTTCTTGGTATTATTATTTGTGACAAAGCCCTCAGTCCATTTTTCTTCATAATTTGCAAGACCCCTAATGGGAACAGCACCTCCCAATTACCATGGCTGCCAAAGGCTAATTTGGTTACCCTCCAGATCCACAGTAGCAAAACTGTGTTGAGCCTTTGTCGCTATTTGCATATATACATACCAGGAATGTAAAACAGCTGCCTGGCCCCTCTCCCCCTATCATGGCAATTATGGGTCATTAGCTTGAGCCCCCCCCCCTTTCTTGTTCTTGCCTTCCAGGTTCTGGTGGGTAGTGGTAGACAGCTGACGGATTCACAGAGACAAGAAATGAGAGAGCTGAGCCGCGTTGCCTATTTGTTAAGAGTTGGGGGCTAAGGAACTGCCACTTGAATTGCAGGAACATAGCTCTGTGCTTTTATGTCTTGATCACTTCTCCTCCTCCTTCCCCCTCCTTCTCTTCCTTCTCTTTTCTTTTCTCCCTGTCCTCCCCCTGGCTCACCCTCCCTTCCAGGCTTCAATTGGGGAGGGCTTATAGAGAGTCCATGCCCAGCCCTCCATGTGCGTATGTGAACAAATCTATCCTGGCACCTCTAGGTTAGGCATGTGCCAGCACGTGGCACTGTGAGGGGGCACCCATCTTAAGATCAGTCCGTTGATGGTCCCCCATATTGATCCACATTCAGAAGCAGAGATGTCTCACTTTATATTTTCTTATTGAATCTTCACCTCCCAGAGGAGGAACTGGTGGGTGGGGCTGGGGAGAAGAAAGGGGTAAGGAGGGCTTAGCCAGGAAGCCCTTTCTTTTGCCGCAAAGAGTTGTGTCTTACAGTAGTTAATGGGAAGTTATGGTTCTGAATATAATTTTTCCCCTTCAAGCTGCTAATTTTATTGACAATATGGATAGATTGAAAGACCCAAAGCTTTTGTGTTGTTTTGTTAAAGCAAATAAGTGAGGCGCAGATGTAAATTACATCTCCAGGTTCACATTTGAGGTTTGCAAATAATACTGAGCTAATGGTTATTGCGAAGGGAATAGCACAGGGATCGATATTCTATACGGTGCTAGGCGATGCCTCTCTCTCTTTTAATCACCTCATTGCAGAAATGGCATTGAAATTTGAAATCTCATTTTCTCCATTTGTACAAATTGAACATAAATCACTATGAGTGAGGGGAGGTGGCAGGCAGCTTCACTCTTTGCAGGATTGCATTACTAATTAGTGTGGGGCTAAAGCCCTTGCTCAGCCCAGGAAGAGGCTTCTTGAGACCTCTGGCCAAACAGGAGGTGCTCTGGGAAGCTGGATGGGTGGAGGAGGGGCTGGGCCTCGCTAATGGGGGAGTTGGTCCTGTGAAAAGAAGACAGGCCAAAGGCGGAAGCTTCTCAGACTTCCACGTGTTTTCTATATCATGGCTGCTCAGGGATACTGGTGTCCCACAATCCCCTTGGGTTTCAGGGATCTTGGGATGTAGAAGACATCATTATTCCCAATGAGAAGCAGGTGAGATACTGTCTTCTAAGCCTTGCCTTTAGTCTGCGGTTGTAGGGATCAAAACTGGGGTCTAGGAGGATACATAGCCCTGCTTTGTATGAGCACTGCCGTCTAACCAACCCCCACCCTGCCTCTGTGCACCATAGCTACATTTTCTCTTCTTATCTGCTATTTTTTTATTTATTCTTTGTGTTTTTCACATCATGCCTCCCGGTCCCACCCACCTCTCTCCCAGCCCCAAAATAAAAAGCAATTAAATTTGGGAGAAAAGGGGGGAAATCTCATTGTGAAAGCTGCAGCAATGTGATATAGGAATGCAACGGGATGTCCAGGAAGAGTCCCAGTGAAGGCCCAGCATAGGGGGTGTAGCGGAGACCAGGGGCCTCGAGCCAGACCAGTGATTCTTTTCAATAAACGTCTGCACGTAAAAAGTATACAGATAAAGCTGTTTACTGTGTGACTCACTGTGGCACACTGCAGCTCCCTTTCCTTAAACTGCTGAAATAAATGTTCCCTTCCATGGAGTTGATTGAGTGGCTCTGTAGTCCTCATGGGAAAAGTACTGTAGACCCTTTTATCTTCCTTGGACGGAAGCATCCTGGTGTCCCGCATTTGTGGGCTGGGAAGCCATAGAGTATACACCTGGTTTTATAGACAACAAATGGATGAAGAGATAGCTCAGTCAGTAAGTTACAGCTCCAGGAGCCAGGTTCAAGCTCCAGAATCTCTATAAAAAAGACAAACAGGGTGGCATGTATTTGTAACCTCACCATGGATAGATGGAGAGAGGAGGATCCCTGTCTAGTCAGGGTAGCCTCCTTGCTGAGTGCCAGGTCATTGAGAGACCTTGCCTTTAAAAAAAAAAAAAGTAGATGGTGCCTGTGGAATGATAGTCAAGGTTCTCTTCAGACATCTATATGGGTGCGTGTGTGCATGAATGCGTGTGTGTGTGTGCGTGCATGTGTGTGTGCGTGTGTGTGTGTGTGCATGCATGAGTGTGTGTGCGTGTGTGTGTGCGTGCACACACACACACAATGGCATGGAAGACTAGGAGGCAAAGCTTCAACTTGACTGGCAGAGCACCTGCATTTTGAACTTTGTTCCTAGTGTCTGAGGAACCATAGCAGAGGAAAGAGATGGAGACAGTCCTTGACTTGTTCTTGCAGCTGGAAGGAAACAGCTTCATGTAGCGTGATGGGTCAGGCATGATTCGTTTGTGAAACTTGATATTCAAGGGCAGGATGAGCTAATCAGATAGTTATATATCGGTATGTGATTCTATTCCCACAAGGGACAGAATGTGCAAACCCACCAAAACTGGGCTGAGCTGAGAGTCAAGGTGTGGGCTCAGCCATGGCTTTCACCGCTTACATACCCAGGTGTTGCCGCTGTCAGATTAGAGGGGAAACCTTTTCATTTCCTGAGAAAGATGTCATGTAGAAGACCACAGGACCCTGCTGCAGTGGAGCAGAACACCATCACATTCAAGGCTCCTGTCTACCATCTGCCTGTCTGTCCTTCACCACACCGGGGGCCAAAGGCATGGCTTCTCCAAAGGACATGGCAACAACTTGCAAATTTCCCCTCCTTTATCTTACCCTCAGCAGTGACAGGAAGAATTTAAAAAATGGGGGCGGTGAGGGAGAAATCTGGAAATAAGGTTCATTACCAAAGGTCCCACCTCACCCATCTCAATAAATGAAAGCTAAGAAAATAAAACCAGCTCCATCTAAACAGTCATTGGGGGAAGGGGCAGTCACTAATAGAGACGAAATAAAACCCGTTTAGAAGTTGTGGTGACTACGAACACACACACACACACACACACACACACACAGACAAAGTGAAATGAGAGTTCTGAACAGTCCTTTCAAAGTAGAAGGTGTTTGAAATAAACCCTTCAAAACATTTCAAATGCTGNGTGGGGCAGGGGAGGGGAGCTGCTTTAGATAGTTGAAGCCAGGATGACTTAATCTAGAGAGAGCATTCTTTGGATTCTACTGAAAAATAAGAGAGGGGGTAAAGATTGAAGGCAGAAGGAGTTGGAGAGAACGGCCTATCTCAGATCCATTTCTGATCCTGGGTTGACTTGAAGCCTTAACCTCCTGCTGCCCCCATTTGCTCAGCTATAAACTGAGGTTACTAATAGGCATGTCCTCTCAAGTCCCCAAGGAGGAATAATAGGATAATGTACCCTATCATATTGATAGAAAGTGTATCGCTCCCATTTTTGCCCTCCACCTTGTCGAGGTCTTTTGTGGATCCCCCCCATTTCAATGAGTCCATTTATTCACTTCCTATTCAGCTTACATGCTATGCAGTAGGGATGGTAGCCCCTGAAACAGTCCCCCCCCCTCAGGTTGACCACAGACTTAAGGGAGTGTCAAGGTATCAGACACAATGCCAAGATGGGGAAGCATGGGGTGTCTTGATGTGTTGATGGGGAGAGGCTTCCAGGAGGAGCTGATGCCTAAATTACATCTCTGGCAGACAGACAGATAGGCTGGGTATCAAGGATGGGAAGAAGACCTCAGGCCAGGAGAGTAGCAGGCATGGTGTATGAAATGGGTACATTTTAAGGTTTGTGGGCAGAAATCTGGGGTCCAAGGTCAAAGTGAAGAGGAAGCCTTGAGTGTGAAACAAGAATTCTACCAATTAATGTGGGTGTAAGTCTAAGTTTAGAGTTGTGTTTCCCCACTGTGGCTGGCGGTCTGCAGCCAGGAATCACTTCATCTTGATGCTCACCCAAAACCTGGACTTCATTTATTTTTCAGAACAGGCATCCTGAATAAGCTTCTTCTGTTTTTATTTTGTGTGTAGCTCAGGAGGTGTCAGCATGAGTCAGGGACTTGTCAGATCTTTACAACTTGTTGTAGGTGTTTGGATTTTACCTGGGTGTGGTCTACAACCAGCATCATGAGATGCACACGGATTTGGTAGGAACCCTCTATCGCATGGTTTATCTTAATTGTCCCTGAACAGAACAGTTTTTTAAAGGAGCTAAGGATGGGCACACAGGAGAACTCCTAGAAAAAGATGAGAAAAATTAGAAATGTATCCAAATGAAATCAAAAGCCAAGACTCCAAATATATGATATAGGGGGGTCTGGAGCCCTGATATATATATGTCTTGCTCTTTTTGTCTGCCAGCTCAGTGTTTGTCTGAGATGTTTTTGTTGTTTTTAATATTTTTGTTTGTTTGGGTATTTTTTTTTGATTTTTGTTTCGTTCGGTTTGGTTTTTGGTTTTTTGAGACCGGGTTTCTCTAGTAGCTTTGGAGCCTATCCTGAAACTCGTTCTGTAGACCAGGCTGGCCTCGAACTGGCAGAGATCTGCCCACCTCAGCCTCCCAAGTACTGGGATTAGAGGTGTGCTCCACCACCGCCCAGCTTTGTTGTTATTTTTAATAGTGTTATTACTCATTATTGCATTAAATTATGCAACTGACTAGTTATTGTGTGTTAGTGTCTTTCCTGGGGACATACAGCACACACACACATGCACACACCACACACACACACACACACACACACACCTATTCATCCTAGGAAGGGAACCTACAAAGACAAAATAATGACTGTACCATAGTCCAACATGCTCAACCAGTGAATTTTTATTGGTGTTAGTAACAGGAGAATGGGCGAGGAATTATAACAAACAGGGAGGGATGGTTCAAAAGCACCTGCACTGTGGACAAGTCCACCCCAACACCAGAGGTGACTCATGAAAGCTGCAGCCCTGAGGTTCTCTGCACAGCTTGCAGGCGGCGGAACATCCCTAGAATCTCTTCTCTGCAGCTTGGCTGGTCAGTCTCTGCCCCTAGCAGTTGTCTGCCTTTTTATTCTGTTGTGGAGGGTCCCTTAAGAATCTTTCAAGTTTCTCTTCTCCCAGACATGTAACCTTTTGTTTATCTTCTGATGCTCTGGGCTCTATCCCTCTTGGGAAGGCCCCAACTGGAACTACCATGCAACACCAATACTCCCTTAATTCTGCCACCCTCCTGCCAGGGTGTCATGCCAAAGGGTGGGAGATGGACCTCTGGCAAATGGTGTTCTCCTGTTCACTTAGGATGACATCCTCCAGGGCTGACCTAGCCCTGTTTTACATCACTGTCCTAGGCATAAGGAAATTGATACCCTTGACCTTCTCAAATAAAGTAGGATGCTAGCTGATGATACCTATGAATTTAGGGGTAATCACACCTCTCACATGAGAAGCTGCCACCATGACCTTCCCTACTGTCTACTGGGCAGCAGCAAGTGCTCGGCTCTGAGAAGGATAGCGTGAACTGCGAAAGGACATGTAGGGCCATGTGGGTAATAATATTGGTTCAGTCCAAAAATGTAGGCTAGGCTTCCCTCCACAGAGCATCAGAGAGTCTGAAAGTTCATGCAGTATCAACCATGTCGGGTACCACACCAGCTGGACCCAGGGTAACTTATTGTAGTTATTGTTAAACTTTTCATTAAAAATGAAAATTTTCAGCAGTTACCACGTCCAAAGGTGAATGCTTCACAAATAATTATTGAATTTTCCTCTCTTTCTTAAATCCAGGAAATGTAACTTGCCCAAAACATCTGCCCTAGCTATCCACTGTGGCAAATGATCTCATTAGAAGCATAAGGCAAAAATTGCAAACAAAATACCAGAAGCTTACTCTGAAAACTGACGACTGGGGGCATAACTTCACTGCTTCACTGGGAGAGTGGTGCTTAGCATCTCCAAGGTCCTGAGTTCAATTTCTGGCACTAGAAGAGAAAAAAAAACAGTGAAAGGGAGAAAACTCAGTTATTATTCCTCAGTCTCCCCCAGATGAAGAATTCACACAAATCTTACGGAAGGAGGTTTCACAGATCCCTCTGAAAGTCATGACTTTTCATGCATAGTATGTATGGTTTAATCTTGTAAAAGCTTCTGTGTTTGTGTACATGAGTACAGTTACCATGGAGACTGGAGAGGGTATCAGATACCCTGGAGGTGAAGCTACAGATGTGGTGGCTGGGAACTGGACTGGGTCCTCTGCAGAGCAGTAAGCGTCCAGCCACAAAACCATCTCTCCAACCTCGATTTGTTAGTCACTTATTATTTATATGACACATATTTCCCCCAAATTATATTTTTTTATTCCAAGTTTCCTTATTATCTATAGAACAGAGATGATTTGCAGCTAATGTGCCTGCACGCAAGGCAGAAAAAAACTGCAAATAGTTCCTAGGGTGTCATTTTGTCAGTGACGTAAAGGGTAATTTCTTGAAGTTTATTACCAAAGTGAAACATCAGAACTTATGGCTTTTCTCATGTTTTATACTAATTTTTAAAGTCCTTTTTTTATTTATAAGTAATTTAAAAATAACTAAAGGGTTTTAAAATAATTTTGTTAATATTGAAGATAAAATTATTAGTTTTGCTTGTTTTCTTGCTAGAGATTAATCCTAGGGCCTCACACATGGTAGGCAGTGAGCGCTTTTGCCCTTTCTACATTGCATTTTGAAATGAAGTCTAATTGGCTCAGGCTGGCTCTAAACCCACTCTATAGTGCAGTGCAGATTGACATTCTCCTGCCTCAGCTTCTAAAGTAGCTGGGATTACATTTGCCTAGTATGATGTTCCATGCTTATAATCCCAGCCCTGAGGAGGCTGAGACAGAAGGATCTGGAATTCAAGGCTAGCCTGGGTATTTAGCAAGGTGCTGCCTTGGGAACCCCACAATTGGCTCCTATTGCGATGATACATCTCAAATTTTGGTGACGCATGGCCGAATGGGAAAAGGAATGTCACTATCAAGTTAAGTAGTTCGTGGAGCAGACGCAGGCTTAGAATTTGTTTGGGATTAGACCCTTCCTGCCTTAAATTTGATGACAGATCAGCTAAAGTACAAACTAGAGTGTTTTAAATGTCCAAACATTTTATATAAATCCCAACATTTTTGTTATCAATCTGACACTGAACACTTTTAAAAGATGATGACCCTGGTCTCTCTTCTCTCTTCTGTTTCCCCTTAGTGGGGTTTCTGAAAATTTCTCACATCAGAAAAACCACTTTGTAAATTTCCCTAAAGTCCTGGAAGTGGCCTTGAGCTTCTCTTGCCGATTTGTAAGTTTTTCCTGTGTTTTATTCACCACTTATATATATAATGAGAATCTCCAAAGAAGTCTGTGTTCAAAAAGCCATTAAAATATTTAGATGGTTGTAATTTTAAAAATAGTAATAAATTTCCAAAAACAGGAAAAATGATGGGATCCATCCCTACAATAAAAAGAGGGATCCTGGTGCAACTGCCAGGCTCCCCCCAAACAGATCAAGCCACATAACTGTTACCCACATTCAGAGGGTCTAGTTCAGTCCTATTCAGGTTCCCCAGCTGTCAGTCCTGAGTTCCCACTAGCTCAGCTCAGCTGTCTCTGTGGTTTATACCCATCTTGCTCTTGATCTCTCCTTGTTCGTATGGTCCCTCTTCCCTCTCTTCAACTGAACTCCATTAACCCACTTTTTGGAGCCCATTCCATATGGTGGGATACCTTGCTCTGCCTTATACAGAGTGAGGGCTTGGTCTGCCAAGGGAGAAGGGGAGGGAGGGGGAACTGGGGTTGGTATGTAAAAATGAAATGTAATATTTTAGTGGAAAATATGAGAAAAAGAAAGAGAGAGAGCAAAAAACAAAATGTTTTGAAATCTCAAAACTTAATTTAAGATCTTGGGTTCAGATTTACAATTGCTCTTTGGATAACCAGTGGGAGAATCTTAGGGATGACCAGTGGGAGAATCTTAGGGATGACCAGAGGGAGAATCTTAGGGATGACCAGAGGGAGAATCTTAGGGATGACCAGTGGGAGAATCTTAGGAATGACCAGAGGGAGAATCTTAGGGATGACCAGTGGGAGAATCTTAGGGATGACCAGAGGGAGAATCTTAGGGATGACCAGAGGGAAAATCTTAGGGATGACCAGTGGGAGAATCTTAGGGATGACCAGAGGGAGAATCTTAGGGATGACCAGAGGGAGAATCTTAGGGATGACCAGTGGGAGAATCTTTGGATGACTTTTGATTCACTTATTTATATTCTTTTTAGTGGAATAAAACTGACTTGGGGTTTGAGATCACCTTTCTTTCATTTATGGACCATTTACTGGAAGAGGTTTCCTGAAGTAACACACACACACACACACACANAATCTTAGGGATGACCAGAGGGAGAATCTTAGGGATGACCAGTGGGAGAATCTTTGGATGACTTTTGATTCACTTATTTATATTCTTTTTAGTGGAATAAAACTGACTTGGGGTTTGAGATCACCTTTCTTTCATTTATGGACCATTTACTGGAAGAGGTTTCCTGAAGTAACACACACACACACACACACACACACACACACGTAAGCAAACAAACAAAAATTTCCAAGCACTTACTAGATAAAGGAAGAGAATCTTAGAAAATGCTGGAGCTAGCAGGCTAAGCTCCTGTTTGATGGGCAGAAGGCCATGGCCTTGATCACAGCACTGGGAAAGTGAAAGACAAGGAAGAGTTTCGCAAACGCGTTTGCATATTTTCTGTGAAAACGGGGAGTTGGGCTATGCTCTGGCAAAATTGCTTTAAACTTGTGACATTTCCAGTAACGTTGGAGGAAGTATTTTCTCAATTTAAAATATTATTATAATTTATAGTAAGACTCCACTGGAGATGTTTACAGTTTTAGACAATGAAATAGAACTTTAGTACTTTTCTCTCTACAATTCTTCAAAACGCTTTAAAAATATAACTTTGAAGAAGAATACATCCAATTTCACAAAACGAAAAGATTAAAAAATAAATCCATATTAAAATAATTTTTTTTAGGAAAAGCCCATGGCACAATAATATTAGATATGGCTATAGCTAAAAAAATTAAAATATATGAATACATCCTGAACATCATTGCTCCTTTAGTGGTGTTGTTTTGTAGATAAATGATTTAGCAAATTATTTTTATTTTGTTTCCATGGACCCAAATGCATATTATATTTATTTGGTAGAAAGAATTTCATTTTTGAAAATAACTTTTAAATAAAATTATAAGCCCATCAACAAAGACCATATATTGTTGAATAAGTTAATACTTTATATTACATAGTTTCATTATTTCTAGAAGCCCTGTTAAAAAACATGCCTCCCTTTAGGTGTAAAGTAATGTGGCCTCCCTGATAGCAGGATTAAAACCTGAGCAATAATCACCAAGAGACACGAAGTAAAGAGCAAAGAGCAGTTTACAGGACAGGCAGACAGAGAGAGGAAGACAGGATGGGGAATTCCAAGAAATAGGACAAATGACCCAACACCCCACAAAAAAGTACATCCTTCCAGTGGTAATCATCTCCTCCCCCCACTCCAAATGAAGTAGTTTGTAAAAGAGAGAGAGAGAGAGAGAGAGAGAGTCTCTCTCTCTCTCTCTCTCTCACGTTATCGCTCATTCATCTTTTTGCTCATCAGTTTGTCTGGTATCCATTCACAGATTGACTCCGTCAGTATCCCAGGCATCTGCGCTCCTAGGCACCTGATCAGGTCCTGGAGATGTATGGCACGGAGAATGGCACACTGAAAGCATGCACAGTCTAGTTCCAGGGCTGGATAAGGAAGCTGACAGTAGTGACAGAAGTGGGTTGGAGAGATTGAAAGGGAGCCTGTGCAAGTAGGTGTGTCAGAGAAGCCTACTCAGGGTGGATAGCCTAGGTTCTCTAACTGGGTCAAATTAACTCTGACACTGGGGTCAATCACCAAGCTGCCTCCTCCTGACCTTGTTCTATCTTCTCTCCTTTTTCCCACTGGCCCAGTGTCATGATGTCACAATTCAAGCCCCTACTCTTTATTCTTACTGTATATATTTTATTTTTGCATTTATTTTGTGATGTGTGGGGCATGCCTATGCCATAAGACACTGTAGAGGCCAGAGGACAGCCTGCAGGATTCTGTCCTAAACTTCACCAAATGGGTCTTCCACCATGTAGGTCCCAGGGATTGAACTCAGATTGTTGGGCTTTGTAGAAAGCACCTTTGTCTGCTGAGCTGTCTTTGTGGCTCTGATCTTGGTATTTTTCACAGTGAAAGAAGAACAGCAATACAGACCCTAAAGACTGAGTTCCCTTGGTATGGTTTCCGGCTCTTGTCTCATTCCTGTCTGGCTCGGTGTCCTGGAAAGTTGTACAGGACCCAGTAGCTGTTTCCTGTGCCAGGTTCCTTGTATGTTGTTTCTACACAGAGAAACAAATCCAATTCAGGCAAATAATGCTGTCATCAGGATCCTGTGCAGGCCTCGGAGGGGAGGCAGCCAGGCCAATGGAGTATTGTGTTTGAAATACCCTGCGATCTTCCGAAACATTTGTTTTTATTCACGAGTGTTCATTTGATGTTTCCCTGACCCATGCAGCTTCCCAATGGGCTTAAGCCCCCATTTGTTGAAGAAACAGATGGGGAAAGTCAGCACAGTTCATGTTTGTTTTAGTGTTTAAGACAGCTTAGCATGAGACTTGAGTTTGGGTATTGCAGGGAACAGCACACACTATTTTTAGCAGGCAAGTAAGAGAGAGGATCATGGGATCCATATGTCAGTGATGATACCAGAAGTGAGACCCTCCAAGTTTCCTGGGGGCCACATTTGCCTTAAATGAAATGAGCCAAAGTAAGCTGGGTGATATGCTCATAAGGTAGATCTTGCCACCTGCTGCTGGTACCCACATAACTTCTACATGTTTCCTCATCTCGTTCATCTTGCTCAGATACAAGTGACTACATAGTCGGCTGAGCTACATATGAGCATCCCATTGGCAGCATCAGAAGGTGGGGAAGTGACTTGTCAGTAAGGAGCAAGCCACTACCCATATCTAACTAGCCTGGTTCTTGGCAGAACAAGAAGCTAACATGAAGTATTCCTTTAATGAGGAGTTGGATAACAAAACTGTTTGCAGCATAAGAGTAAAGGGGACGGACAGGTAGGGATGGGGTACCTTTGAACATAGATATGGTCAGATGGAGAGCTGTGCATCTGGGTCATGGTAGGGTCTGTGGTCATGGGAAAGGAATGTTCTGTTGGGAGCTGTGCCATAGGTTATAGGACACAGTTCCTGTCAAAACCAAGATGAGACAGAAAAGGACCAAAGCTATCAATTGCCTGTCTTCTAACATTGTCTGGGATTTCCATTGGTCACACCTAAATGGAAACAGAGGAGAAACGAATAGGAAGATATAGTCTTAGAGGCCAGTCTCCCTTAAGAGGATCACCCTCCACAACAGGCTGGGGGTGACTAGAGGCTGTAGGTAGATAAAGGACAAAGAGAATAACAAACTTCTGACTCAAGCGCTTCTGAGCTTCTCAACTCAATACGCTGCTTCTCCTCCTGGTAATCCAAGTAGAAATGGTTCCCTTTCAGTGTGATAGAGCTTTGGGTAGCCAACGTGAAGATTTGCAGCTCCATCTAAATCTACAGTGTAAGCAATGGGCTATGGAAACTGATTTTCTAGTCCCTCCAAGCCAGATAACCATGACTACACATTGTGTAACCATGGGTGAGTTGGTTCAAATGGCACATTTTGTGGAGGCTTTGGATATGGATCTCTGCTCCCTTTTAAAAGAGATCTCTGAACTTAGAATTTAAAAAAACCTGAGTTTGTGTCCCATTTGTCTGTAGGACCTGTGGTATTTTCTCTTCTGTTTCCTAAATAAGGAACTGTTCCTTTAACACCCCCCCCCATGAAAAAGGTCTCTAAGGCAAAACCAAAGACTAGAAGGGTTGAGTTACTACAGAGGTAAGTGTCTATAGAAGACTCAGGAATGAGAATATAATCTCTAAGAGCACTGGATCCTCTGAGCATCCCATTGGCAGCATCAGAAGGTGGGAAGATGACTTGTCACTATGGAGCAAGCTACAACCCATATCTAACATGTCTCCCATCAGGTCTCTAAATGCCTTAGGATCTTCCAGGCCAAGACTAGACATAAGGATACAGACTTCATTTTCCTTCTCTATTTCCCTAAGGGATGAGAATGGAACTAGTCTAGTGCCCCTTGTATGAAGGCCTCCCAAAAGGATTGCTAGAAATAACTTCCTCCTATATTTCCCTCTGCCCTAGTCCCAAGAGTATCCTGTGCTGAAAAGATCATGAACCCTCATGTCCATGCTATTGGCCATGTCCATTGAAAGTACAGAGAATGATACTCTGAGGACAGAGATAAAAGAGGCTTGGAGAAATCTGGGAGGCAGAGGTCTGTTGTGCTCATATTAACACATGTAGCATATGAATAACCCGTTGGCCTAACTCTTTGCCCGTGATTTGAACTTTCATGGACCTCTATAGTAGCAGCCAGGTGTGTCTCAGAAAGGCAAGCTTCTGCTCCACATGCCATTTTGTGGCAACACCTCTGAAAAAGGAAACATTGTACAGCCAAAGAGCAATCAAGATTCCCGTTAATTGTTGCCTGTGATAACATGTCTTGTTACAGGGTTTTATTTAATGAATTCCTTAATAGGTGTCATTAGATATTAAGTGTTACATTGCTTCCTCTAAGGAAAAATACTGAGGGAAGCTGCCATCAAAAAAAAAATTATATCCTGAGCCAGGCCTGTGTTTTGTCCTCTGCAATCTCTCTGTAGGATCTTGTTGATCTTGGGTGTATGGGTTTCTTTGGCTTCTGAGAGCATGGGTCTCTCAACATGCAAGCCAAGAAGAGCAGGTCTTCGTCCAAGGGAGGGAGCAGAAGACTTTGAGTTCTGAGAAAGGCACCAGACTCGAGAGGAAACATGTAACCATGGAGATAAATAGCTAAACAATCTCAGCTTGTCAGCACCCCTTGTAGGGAATTAAACTCACAACTTCCATGTTAATGATTCTTGTACATTTAATTTCCTGGGTGCCACCTCTGAAAATGTATCTGCGGAGGGAGGACTTTTGCTTTGTAGAGATGTCTTATTAAGTGAATGCATGCGAGTTTGTGCCTGTCACAACATGATTCTGGAAGCTCGTTTAGAACTGTAATTTTGGGGAGGGAGGACCGTGGAAATGGTACTGTGTGGGGCTATTGATGTTTTCTTGATGTCACTTTTACTAGTAGGAATGACTTGCTTCTTAGCACTAATTATTAATGTAAAACTTTGCCATGTGGAGCACTCATGGTGTGCTTTCTGAGATGCTCGATACAGACCATTCTAGATCATCCATTTAATGAACCACACACAAAGGGGAAGGCAGATGTAGACCAGTCAAGCAAGGGACGTTGCTGCTTATGACAGGCACAGCACAGTTTTAAATCAGTACAATGGGTGAAGTCTCCATGACAACAGAGCATCAGGTACCCACAGGAAACAAGAAAAGGGTCAAATTTCTCCTCAACATGCCCCCTAGTGAACATCAATGGCATCACCTGGAACTTCTAAGATGAATCTTAAGCTCCACCTTTTACCTTATTGTAAACGTTGGTATTGTCCCACACTTTCAGGGTCATGGATACACACACACACACACACACACACACAAAAGGTGGAAGATCACAGTTCCAGGAAACCAATTCTCTCACTTCAGTACACACAGAGAACAGTTGTGTTGGAGACATGAAACCTGAAAGTTAAATTAGGAGTCTGTATGTTGTCCAAATCCCTGAGTGCTTTCAATGGCAAGTGAACTCTGGGGCTTCTACCTAGAAAAATGGTGATGGTGGTTCATTTAAAGACCCCAGAGAACTAGAGAATAGAGAAATCCATATTCGAATCTTCCCAGTATATCTGAAGTCATAGTGTATCTACAAATATCCTGCATCACTCTGGACATTTCCCTTTGGTAATCCTGTGCATCTTCCTGTGTGTTTCTCCCACCTCTGAGAGTGCTCAGTCATCCAAGGAATGACTCTTGTTGGCCCACTGGTCTCCTTCTCTGCTGTAGCAATTTGCTTGTAGCTTCTTTGGTGGCTTGTTCTTACCCACCTGGCTCACAGGGAAGTACTGCCTTTTCATGGACTTTTTTTTTTCAATCTGATCAAGGAGCAGGACTGGGTGATAGGAAAGATGGGGAACTTCGCTCTGCATCTTTAAGCACTTGAACAGTGATCCACAGATAAGGACCTCTCTGGTTCTTTGGATTTAAAGAGAACATCTTTTCTTACTTCAAAGGGGTTCATGTCCATTGCTTTTTAACATACTGACACATAGGACCTAACTTATTTCCCTTCCCGTCCTCTCAGTAAGATCAAGCCAGAAAGGAGAAGACTGTTGCCAAGGTCTGTTAGTAAGGTCTTAACTGATGCTTTGGAGAAACAAACCAAGTCGAAAGCTATGGGTTTGTAATCAGGGCATTTGTGACAGATCTCGATAGCTCCTGTCTCCTTTCTCTTGTCTCTCATAGCAATGCAATACTTTCCATTATTGAGTACATCTTGGCCATGAACAAAGACCCCTTTCCCACTCTCCTTTGCAGCTAAGTGGGAGCAGGCAAATAAGCCTGAACAGCAATTTCTAGGAACTTTCCTTGACTGTATATGCTGTGATCCCTTTGTTTCTTCCCTTCTTGCTGCTTGGAATTCAGGGACAGCCATCTTAGACCATGAAGATAGGGATGCCTTAAGGGTGTGAGAGGGACCAGAGCTTTGAGATGCAGGATGTGCCCTCAGGAGGATGCCCTTCTAGCTCAACCTTGTCAGACATGAACATGACCTGAGTTTCTACTTTGGAAAGTAGACTTGTTTGGGCCTGGATCTAATCTCTAGTGATGTACCAGCTACATTTTCTTTCCCAGAACCCCACTTGCTCTCTCTCTCTCCGTGTGTGTGTGTGTGTGTGTGTGTGTTTATTGTGTTTTCCAAATTGCAACACAAGGCTCTGAGGTAAGGTACTTAAGGCTCAGCATGAAGAGAACCATACCAGGAGCACTAGATCCACCCCACACGATGGTGAGGGAAAGGGGCCTGCTGGTCACCTTTCAGACACAGGAGAGAAACCGTTGAAGATGACGCAACTCTCAGATCCAAATTCAATGCTTGTCCTTCCTCCACTGAGAGACAAATTGTTTAGCTCTATATCCTGGGCTGCCCGCTGTTTTATCATAGCACAGCCTAGAGAGATAGCAAGCAGCCATTTAGACCATGGTAGTCATAGAAAATGCTGAAAAGCATTCTCTGAGGTCCTCAAAAGCATTGGGACTGTTTATGGTTTGCTCTGGCCCAGGCCAAGGAGGTACTCAAGGCCAAAAGCCATGGATCAGGTGAGATGCTGGCCCTCCTGGGCACATTCACATCCAGCCCCGCCTGCTCTGTAACCATAAGACTCTGCTCCTGCCTAGCCTTCACAGTCCCCGTTATGTCCCTTACCCCATGGTCTTGTCTACTAAGGAACCTAAGCAGAATCATCTGAGTAGTGGTCTTTCAGGGATTAGGGACACAGAAGCGAATAAACTTTTCAATGTGGACAAAGGAAAGATAAAGAGAAATGGAATGGGGGTAGGAGGCAGGTCTGGGACAAAGTTGGACCCCCAAGCCCCTCAGCATGACCACGCCTCAGCACAGCTGTGACATTAGCAGCCATCGTTTGAGGCCCAAAGATAATTCTTCAGATCAAAGCAGCCCCGTCTTTAGACAATTAGAGTAAAATTGAAGCTCTCCTCCAAAAGAAACACATGCTCTTGTTGTGTTTTCCCCTCCCCCACTCCTGCCTTATTTGATTCTTTATGAACAAATTGGTTTTCAGGGCTATAGAAAGAACTGATTGGAAGCTTAAATCCTCACTCTCTGCCCAGGGGTAGATTCACGGGGGTGAACACGTTACATCTGAAAGCTGACTTCTTTTCTCTTCTCCTTCTTCTTCTTTAAATTGATATCCAAGAATAAAAGAGGACGGCAGGCAAAGCTGATCAGGGCGAATAAAGTCTCCTTTTAAGTGGAAGGCACCCCTCCCCCCTTCCCTCCAGAAAAGCCAGACTGTAATTGCTCGCAATCACCCCGCACAAATTGTCGGCTCGTGTTTGCTTTTTAATTTTGTATAATCTGGTCCATTTCGCTCGGTCTCTCTGCCTTTGAGCTTCACCTTCCCTTCTCCCTTCCTCTTGTTCCGAGTCTCTCTCTTTCTGTCTCTCTTTCTCCCTTCTCTCTCCTCTTTTCCCTCCTTTCTTCTCTCCTCTCTTCTCTCCTCTCCCTTCAATTCTTCAAGACTGTTTTAAAATTATTACCAAATTCCAATTATTTGATGGCATTTCCTAAGCAAAGGCACTTAGAGAACAAAACAGTCGCAGGAATACGGGATGGAATAGAGTCTAGCATGCATCGTCTTAGATGTTCATTCCTGTGCCCAAAGTAATTTAATGCATTAGTACTGTTTCTTGAGGGGTAATATGCTGTGTCTCTGTTCTCTGAGCTCCATGGACTGTTTTCCTCAGGAAGAGAAAGCATTCCTGGGAGGAAGAGGAAGGAGGCTCAGTTGTAGTTGAGTCTTGCTTCTGACCTGTGCTTGCTGCTCCTGTGCTCTGGACTTCTCTGTTCTTCTGTCTCTGTAAACTGAGGCAGAACGGTGTTCCTCAGGAGGTTACTCACAGCTGGAGAATGCTTGTCATGTATTAGGTGGTCGGCAGATGTCAGTCAAGATCCAACCGGGAAAGCAAACGGTTGTGAGTACAACCATCACTCCTTATCAGCAGCTTCAGTTATTCACAGGTAACTGTGATCCAAAGAAATTAAATTTAAAAATGCAGAAATAAATAGCCTATATGTTTTAAGTTTGTCATGTTCTATAGAGAGTAGTGAAGCCTTATACCATTTTGCTCTGGTCTACAAGCAATATGAATCCTCCTTCTGTGCAGAGTATCCAGGCAGTATATGCTGCTCACCCGTTAGTCACTTTGTAGCCATTTGAAGCATCAGATTGACTGTTGTGGCATTAGAATACTTGTGTTCAATTAACCCTCATACTACTTAATTATGTCCCCAAAGCACAAGAGTAGTAATGCTGGCAACTTGGTTGCAGGATATAGTCATTATTGTTCTATTTTAGTATTGTTAATTCTTGAGTGTGTCTAGTTTATAAACTAAGTTTTGTAGTAGTTATGTATGCCTAGGAATTAAAAGATACTATATACAGAGTTTGTTAGTATGTTCTGTTTCAGGCATTCACTGGAGGTGGTGGAATATACTTCTCATAGGCATGAAGGTGAAGGTGACTGCTGCATTCTAGAATAAGTAGTTCATTATAAGCATTCAGCTTTGCCCAGTTGTGGGAGGAGCTAGGGATGCAAGGTATGGAACATGTTTTGAAGAATCACAGAAAAGCCACTGAACCTTGAGGGACTCACTCACTGGGGGCAGTTAGTAAATGTCTAGAGAAGAGTCAACAGCAACCCTACACAGTTTCATCTAGCAAAGAAACCCATTCTGTTTGTTTAATGAAATTAATATTGTCCTGATATCAAAGACAGATAGGAACAACCCAAAAGCAGGGCAAGCACAGGTGGCACAGGGGAAGTGCAGGTGCACAGGGGAAGTGCAGGTGGCACAGGGG
>LOEQ01003135.1:32301-48942 GCA_001685075.1 Bramus lutescens | reverse complement strand
AGGAAGGAAGGAAGGAAGGAAGGAAGGAAGGAAGGAAGGAAGGAAGGAAGGAAGGAAGAAAGGATGATCAGAAGGAAGAAAAACCCTCTTCCATTTGGAAACTTCTCTATCTCCAATTACCTTACTAATTCAGTACACTGAAGAAGCCTTCTTCTTTCCTTTCTAGGGGCTTGAAGAGAAAAAACAGGAACAGCAATAAAATGCCCCTATCCCATTACCCTGCCAGGCCTTCAGGAAAATGAACCCCCAAAAGGTGTCAAGCTATCCTAGCAGAGACAGAAGTCTCCTGAGCTGGGAGGAGCTCTACCACCCAATGGCCCCATCAGAGGGAAGAGGTGCCTAACCACCTGCTCTTGCCAGGAGCTGTCTGGGACCTCAAATGTGGTTTCCTGAACTGGAAAGACCTGAAAAGCAAGTTGTTCCAGGTAAGTGATGTTTTTGATTTCAAGTTCTAAAAAAAAAAAAATTGAACAACTACAAAAAAAAGTCATCAATGCAGTGAAGCTAATTAAGAACAGGACATGCACCACGAGTGGGTGGAGAGCTGGAGAGCTGGAAGGCTCCAGCTAACCCTGGGTCAAGAACTCACTACCTGCCACCCCCACATTCTGTCCCCAGATCCCACTGATGGCCGCAGTAAAAATAAATTGCCACCAGCTTCTTAACAAATATGACTTTGAGGATGGGGAAAAAAGAGCAATACTTTTTAAAAGGAGGAAGAAAATTACAAGTGTATGTTCTTATGACACAATTTTAAAAGCTGTTTGTAGCTGATGCACAGTGCTCAAAAGTCCTCAGTTTTCCATTTGAAATTCTAATAAGGCCTTTGAATGGTTTGGAGTTTCTTACAAAGTAAAGAGAATGGAGTGACTCAATTGAACTCAGAGGCTGGGCTGCCTTCTTTATGGACATCTGGGTCTGTGTAGTGTCCCCTTTATTCCTGTGGAATATTCTGGAACTGATAAGGTCAATAAAAGTGAATGCAGAATAGGAAGAATGACAGGATAACCATCACGTGTATTCTGTTGTATGTTACTGGGGTGGGGGTGTCTTCATTTTGTACCCCCTAATTTGTGTGGTCCTGTGATGTGGTAAAGAATTGGATGAACTGTCTTTTCTGTCGTTCTAAGAAGTCTTCCTCTGTTTCCAAATGTGAGGATTATAGAGACACAGGTACCAAGAAGCATTTGGCCTCTCAGAACACAGGTATTCTTTCTGTGGACTAAATATTCTCGCTTTTGTTGTGGGAACAAGAGCCTGGCAGGAAAGCCAGACCCAGTGCTTTTCAAGGGTCCTGGTCAAACTTATGAGCTTATCCCACTGTGGTAGACATGAAACAAAGTCACAGCAGCCAAAGAAAGGAAGAGGTGTTGCAATTTGTAATAACAACTTCCATTCTTAACTGACTTTTCTTGAGAATTCCATAAAAGTATATGATATTTACATTATTTCCACCCCTTCCGATGCTCTCCAACTCCTCCTGTTTTCCCCATCAAATTCTTGATCTCTTCTTCGTTATGTGTACGTGTGTGTATGTATGTGTGCATGTGCGTGCGTGTCTGTGTGTGTGTGTGTGTGTGTGTGTAAATACGGCCTGCTGAGACGATTTAGTATTGATCATGTGTGTTTGATTGTTTGTTTTTAATGGCTAATCACATGGCAGTGGATAACCCATCAGGGATTTGTCCCTTGAGAAGACTGATTCTCCCTCTCTCGGTAGCCATTAATTGCCTATGACTCTTCATCTATGGGTGGGGCCTTGTGAAATTTCCCCATCTGCACTGATTGTCAATGGGTGTTACTGTTCTGGTCTTGTTCAGACAATATTGTTGAAATTTCACGGGTATGTTTTCCCTGCCATGTATACTACACTGTCTTACAGGAGATGTCCAGGTCCTCTGGTCCTTACCGTTTTTTGATGCTCTCTTCAATGTTGTTTCCTGAACCCTAGGTACGGGGGTGGTACTGTGGATGTATCCGTTGGGACTGCGCATCCCACGGTCAGTTGCCTGCGTTTGACTAGGTGTGGCTTTCTGTAGTGGGCTCTGCATGCTGCCAACAAAGGCTCCTTTGATGAGGGGTCAAAGGTAACCTTTGAACCTAAAGATCTGGATTTAGAAAAAATTCTGTTTTATGTGTGGCTCCTAGCTCTGCTTGAACATCATTTTTTTTTTTAAACAGAGTGGGTGGCTGGGCCAGAGTGATGGCTCAGCAGTAAATGCTACATACTGCTCCTACAAAGGCCTGGAGTTTGGTTCCCAGCATCCATGCAGGCCTGTTCACTGAGGCCTGTGGTTCATAGCTAGGGAATACAGTGTCCTTTGCTGACCTCTCTAGGTGCCTGCAGACATGGGCATAGACTCACACATATACAGGTAAGTGAAAATAAAAATTAAAAAATAATAGGTGGCATTTTCCTGGCATGAAAGTTCTTGATTTTCATGGAATCTGATCTTGGAAATGATAACTCAAGGCCCAGGTGAATTTTCTGTAGCAGTTATTTTTAAGTGCCCAATGCCTAGTGGTCTGACACTCCCAATACTGTATAGATAATGAAGAAGTCTGGACCTATTTGCAGAGATTTGTGACTGTGAGGCTAAGATATACCTCATACAAGTGAGATCTGTGCTTCTTGTGGTGTCTCTAGTTTCCTCCTGTCTCTTTGCCTTGAGCAGTTGCCGCTTTGTTTATGTGACTGCTGTTTGTTCATTGGCTCACTTGCTTGGTTTTGGGAGCCTTCTAACTAGAAAAGGAAGTCGTTGTTAGGTGCAATGAGAGTGTGTTGGTCAATAAACAGAAGGAGAAGGAATTGAAACCAATGTGAACAGTTCTTTGGAGAAATCTGAATAGGGGAATAAGGAGTGGCTTGCTTTGTGCTAAGTAACCTGAGTAAAATTTCTGGAGAAAACACTGGGTTTGGTAGATCTGATGGTCCAATGGCTGTGTTAGAGAAATCAGAGACACCATAAATGAAGCCTTCATGAGGTTTGCAATTCTTGTAATTGAAGTCAGCTTAGCATTCCTGCTTGCTTAAGTAACTCTACTGATGGTGAAGAGCCCACCAAAATCCCATCATCCTTGACAGAGTGTCAAGGATGGCCAAACTTGTGTCTAGATTTTTCTCTTCCAAACAAAAAGGAGTTGGTATTGTATTGAAGGCAGGATCACGGGATGTACCACAGCATTTGAGAACGACCTAGCTCACCACAACTGCCTTACAAAGCACCCCTACGTGATGGTATCAAATGGCAATGGTGGTGGTGTGTCCTTGAGGCCTGTGGGTGGAGACTGTAGGCAAAGAGCAGTGGGGGAGATACATCTCTGTTCTTGATGTCTCGTGTCTCACTGGAGGACTCAAGATGGTGCACACACATAGATATAGGACAATCATGTCTGCAGACTTGTCCACATGGAGTCTGTCCCTGACTGTTTAATATACCCACAATAGCTCTTTATCTTCCATACCTAACACTTTGGCCAGGGTGACTTAATTTGTGTGAATACTGGAACTTCTAACTTAGTAACTAGCATTATCCAGAGCAAATCTCTAAGGTAAGGGGAGAAGAGCCTTCTAGATCCCTTAAAATCTCGGCCCAGGTCAGCACAAGATCACTTCCATTATGTACTGTTGGGCAAAGCAGTCACAGGCTGGCTCACTTTCAAGGAAAAAACCTAACCCCACACTGGTGAACTGGTGAAAGCCTTTGGGAAATAAGTGAGGTCGTGTCCAGAGGGCCAAGTACCAACCCAATAAACCAGCTATTCCATAAGCAGACATTTATTCTGCTAATTACAAGTAGACAAAACAGATAATAGATACTGTGTGATTTAAGTTTGATATGAAACAGTCATGCAAATATACGCACACACACACACACACAGAGGCATGGTAAATCCAGCTAAAAGAAAGACTTATCCAGCGAGGGGAACAAAAGTTACTCTGTAGGGACATAGTTAAGCCACATTTTGAAGAATAAGTAAGAAGAGTGAATATCTAGTGCATTAGAAGTAATGGTAACCCTTGGCCAGGCATAGAAGAATATGCCTGTAATCCCAGCTACTTGGAAGATTACAAGTTCAAAGCCATCCTGTGTCACTTAGTAAGACCCTATTTCAAAGTAAGATTTAACAGAAACATCTGGAGATGTGATTCTGTTAAGAGTGCTTGCTTAGCATGGGGAAGGACCTGTGTTCTATTTGAAGCACTGAGGGAAAAAGAATAGATTTCCAACGCTTCGCTTGGAAGGCATTAGCTGGAGATAGTGTCAAGGCAGAGTGAAGGAGCCATGTCCTCGGGCCCTCACTCCATTGGAAACCCTGACGCTCCGTCTCAGACCCTTAAAGTAAATTGAGCAAATGAAAGATCACTGTGCTCTGAGTCTCTGTGACATAGAGAAGAAGAGCTGCTTTGCTTGGCTGCTGGGTGGGAGATTCCTCCACGGCAGAACCTCCCGGTTAATGCAGCAGAGGCCCCTGCCTCTTGTCCTGAGCTGAGGCTGCTGCTTCGGGAGACAATGCCTGTCGCCAGGGCAGGCTGTGAACCTGCCAGAACTTCCTGCCGCTGCTCGGGTCAGATTTCGAAGATGTTGCCTGGAGATGTGCGTTATATTTTTAATGTGGTTAAAAAAATTGAAATGGTGATTTTATACACAGATGTTGATGAAAAATGTGTTTTAAAGGAGTAAATTAAAATCTCATTAATATTTCAGCGAGAGTATTTTGTGCTTATCTGTTTCATCTCTATTTCTGACCTATGGCTTAGAGTTCACAGCACAAAGGAGATGGTAAAATCTGCTCACCATAAAATGTTAATTATAACTAAATTACAGCACAAGCGTTCAATCAGCCACAGTAATTCTACATAAGGTGAATTATTGTAGCAGAAAATTTTGAAATGTGACTAAATTTTGTAATCTTCCGTCTCCCGTTTTTTTCCCCTACCTCTCCCACTAACCCCGATTCCCATGTGCTTCTCCCAGAGCCCCAGAGTTCCTCGTGAAACAGCCAGCTCACTCACCTGACTCTGTTTTGAAAGTTAAATTCCCTGTGCAGCCCTCACCTCTCTGAATGGTTCTGAGCTGGACTTCCGTCTCTTTGCTCGATGGCAGCATAAAATAATGCTTTGACATTTTGCCAACAGTTGTGTTCCTACGGTGAAGGCGTTGGGCTTGCCCTGTGGGACAGTTCTCTCCAAAAACATGACCCACATGCAGATATGTGTTAGCATTGTTAGAACTGTAATCTGGAGGCCATTGAAATGGTTCAGCCACGAGAGGCTAGGCTCACTACCAAAACTTCAACAACTGTGATTTTCCTCCTAAGTCTATGTCTGGTGGAAAGTTACAAATTTGAACATTAATGTGTTCATAACCTAAACCCAACATATGTCCCATTATGGCATTATCTCAGTCAACAGAGAAATACTTAAGAGTAATCGCAACAGAAGGGCAGTATTAAAACACAAGTTTAGAAAATGTCGAAAACATCAAGAGTGTAGGTAGCTCATTCTGTCAGCCCCGCTAATTGTATTTTAGTAGCAAAACTCCTGATGTTCCTTCCCCCCCAATGAGAGTACCCCCTTGAATTTAGCGTGTCATTAGAAATGGGAGGTTTCTTCGTACTAATGGGATATTTAATGCAGTGATAGATGCCATTAGGTACTAATGGATACAGGGGCCAGGAGGGGCTGCAAATTTTGCAAAATACCAGGGAGCAAATAAAACTTTTCATTATGCAGTGCTGCTAAGAGACACCCAAATTCCTGCCACAAGCAGCCTGAAAACATTTCATGGTAGGAGTTCTGTACTCCTCAGCACCCTGTATGTTGAAGCATTGCACCATGGGTCTGGCCCCAGGGCATCCTGGGTCAGACCCAGTGCTTTCCTAGCATAGGGTGAAAATTGGAGTCCCATTTTGGAGGATCCCACTTCAGATATGTGGTGGATTGAGACAGAAGCGGGGCATTCCACAGTCTCCTTGCCGACTACCCAAGCAACTTTATGAGACCTGCAGGTGCACTCATGTATCTGGTCTCACGAGAACACAAGGACCTAGGGGACAGAGAGCACCAACATGTGCCCTTCGCCTCCCAGGGAGCAGTGCGGTCAGGGTCTGTCTTCCCGTTCACAGGAGGTACAGGCTTCGCTTCTTTCCCCCAGGTAAACAACTTTATGTAATACTCACAAGATCCCACAAAAGTCTGGAGAGCTGAGCAACATAGAAAGCCTCATATGAGGAAAATGCACTAATAGCTACATTAATAAGGAAAATGAAGCAACAGGAATCATATACTACTAGAAGAGAAAAGGCTCCCCCTGCTAGAGGGAAGAGGAAAGGAATTTTCAATCTGCTAATGGTTGAAGCTGTTAATCTGTGGATATGGGATGCAGGGTGGAGCTGGGAGTGGGATGGGGGGTGCTCCTTTGACATCCTCAGATACCCCAAGGATTAAAGTATCCAAGTCAGAGTTAGATCCAGTCACTAAAGCTCAACAAGCAGCTTTTCCTAGGGGCTTTGATCTTCTGAAGAAAATTAAGAATAAGAAGATATAGTGGAATTGAGTGAGCGCTCCTTCAGCTTGGAACCACAAGCAAAATGATGATCGATAAATGAAGACAATTGTGAGTCTGCAATTATCACCCTCTTCCTCCTTTTGTCTGCTCTAAATTTTCAGGAAATCTTAACTCCTAATTTTCTTCTTGGTCCCCTAGAAAATCAGGAAGACATTCACACCTGGTTTAAGAAGCCTGTTCTTGTTTCTCAGTAGAATAACTTTGTTTTTGTGAAAACCATACCTGCCCACTGTGCAGAATGCAAAACTGTCAGATCTGAGGAAGAGAATGAAATCTTAACGACACGTTCGCCACACCAAGACAGCCGTCTCTAGATTCTGGACCACTTCTGCAGCATTTATTTACCATATGTACACAAAGGAAAAAGAAGGTTGGATGACAGAAGCAGCAAATCAAAGAAACTGAGACTTGAAATGCATTTGGGGAACTCTAATGACTAATAAACACTGCGTTGTTTACTGAAAATGAGATGAGAGGGCAGAATTTTGTGTCCTCGTCCACACACATGCATGGTGGGTACACTCACAGACATTGACTGTGGGTGGTGATGGATGGGTTAGCAGTTGAGTTAGGTGAGAACTACACAGGGCACAGGAAAAGCAAACTGCCATTGTTGCATTCCATTAATCAGCATGAGTTTACTTTTCAATTAAAGTTCAGGAGAACATGTATGTTAAAAGTCTGGAGTATTGAATTCGTTTTGTATGAGTGTGTGCAATGTATGTGGACATGTGGGAAGAATGTATGCACACCAGTGTATACACATGAAAAGCCAGAGGAGGACCATGGATTTCACATTTATTGCTCCTTATTCCCTAGAGACAGGGTCTTACACTGAGCATGGAACTTGCCACATTTTGGCTAGGCCGTGGGCCAGCAAACTCCAGCAATCCTGTCTTTTGCCACTCTTTCCACCAGCATTCGTGTGACAGGTGCATGCGGCTGCGACCTGGCTTCTTCTGTGAGTGCTGTCATCTTAACTCATGTACTCCTGCTTGCCCAGCAAGTACTCTCACCCCATAGTCTGTAACAACACCAAAGTGTTGTAGTAAAAATGGGGGGGGGGAGCTATAAAGGTAAAATTGAAAGGATTTCTGATCTACTTCATCAAAACAGTTCTTAATCAATCTGTGATTAAGAAAGGAAAAAGATATTAGGGGGAAAACATTGTCTAGCTCCATCTTTGTGTATCGTGTTTCAGTCCTAAACATTACTGACCACCACCCTGCTTAAAACATGAATGAGGAAGTTAGCACACAACTGCCCCATTCCCTACCTCTTTTTCTTAATATTTCCTGGTTGTTATTTTACTTGGTACTGAGACATTTTCTGTCATGAAACTAAGAACCCCACATTTGTTTCTGTATTTTTATGTTTCTGTTTATAATGATCCAGTACTTATGTTTTGAGATCGATGCTCCCTGTATTTTGTGTTTATAATTTATCTCTTAGTTAGATGAATCTTACCTTGAAGCAGAATTGTTCTTTACTGTTACTTTAGTTGGTATATATTTGCTCATATTTATAAGGTAAAATGTGATAATTTGGCATATGTATACATTGTGTAATGATAAAATCAGCAAACCTGGCGTATTTCCTCTGTGATACTTCAAACTCTTGTCTACGAGTTCATTGTAAATGTATGCAGAGGCTGCAGATTTGGTTCAGCAGTTTGGAGCATGCACTGCTCTTGCAAAGGCCTGGAGTTTGGTTCCTAGCACCCATGCTGGCTACTAACAACTTCTGTAACTCCAGCTGCTGCAGATCTAGTGCCCTCTTCTCCGCTGTGAGCCCCAAGCATAACCCCACACAGATACATAGGAACACAAATACATGGATACACACAGATACATGGGAACACAGGTACATGGGTACACACAGATACATGGGTACACACAGATACATGGGTACACACAGGTAAATGGGTACATGGAATTAAAATAAAATAGACCCAGTACCCTCTTCTGTCCTCTGTGAGTCCAGAGCATACCCCACACAGATACATGGGAACACAGGTACATGAGTATGCATAGATACACGGGCACACATAATTAAAATAAAATAAATATTCTATGTATGTAACAAATTGTGGTGAGCTTTATTCAAACAACTGTACCAAAGGACAAGAGAATTAACTCCTCCTGTTGATCAGTTTTAAACCTTTTACCCACCTTCTCTCTAGCCCATATTTTCATCTCTTCCTACCCACCAGTCACGGGTATTTTTTTTCTTTAAGTAGATACTTAGAAAAAGTTCAAACACTACATTTTAACTTTTTTGCATGTCTAATGGTACTGACTGTATGTGTGTATATATATATATATATATCAGTGATAAATAAATAAAATCAACCAAGCTAAATGAGCGAATAGAAGGATGCCCTAGCAGGGACATAATTTGGGAAAGCTATGCTCCGAGAGTGTTGTAGGCCTTTGTGTGCTGTGCCCTGGCACTAAGCAGTGTCATTTAATCACACTTTAGATTTATGGATGAGCTCATCAGTGCTATATACGCTTGAGAATTTCTCTCTGTTGAGATCACGCTCAAACATGAACTTGACTAGATACTACACCCTGAAAAGCTTTAAAATTAAAAACCCTGTGGAATGTCACCTTCATATATTCTGGGAATTAAAATCTGTGGAGAAGATGAATACTCATCCAACCATTCTGCCTACAGAGAACTTACTGAATGAAGGTTTTCACTAGCCTCTCAACCCCTAACAAATATATTCAACATCAGCCAGTTCACATCTGTTTTTCCTAAAATGCATGCACTGTGCCCCTAAATTGCTGCATGCATGTATTCCTTTGTGGTGTGTGTGTGTGTGTGTTAAGGTGTGTCTCCCCTTTACATATCTGATTTTCCTCTTTCCTTTAAGTCTTTGCTCCCAAGGATGTGTATTTTTCTATTCCTATTTCCTCTTTGTGGTTTCTTTCCATATCTCTAACATCCTTTCAAGCGTTATCTCTATGTAAGTAATCCTACTTTCAACGGTGTCTATTCTGTGCTACCTGGACTAAAACTTGTGTATTGCCTCCATATTAAAGATCTGAGCCTCAGTTTAAAGTCTCAGATCCAGACTTGGGTGCTTTGTTTGGTTTCTCTCACCCTACTGTTTAATAGCTTGTCATCTACTACCAACTTCAGTCTGCCATGTTAAACTCTTCCATAGCATGTGATGCTCAAAAGAAATTTGACTTCTCTGGGTTTTATTTTCTTGCGAAAGAATGCTCACCTCTCTCTCCCGAATGCTTGTGAGTCTTCATTAAGATCTAACCTATAATATGACTTAAGAAGCCTAAGGACTCCCTTACAGTGACGTCACTGTCCCTAAGCTGTGAGTGGTTATTTTTTTTGAAAAGACATATTTTCTATATTCCTTTTTAACCAGAATATAGTAAAATATTTAAATATTATATTTGCTTTTCCATTCGTCTTTAAGTGTGATTATTTTAGGGCGAGGATCCTGGCTTAAAACAAGGAAGTTTCCGGCTAGATTCATCTCCCTAAATTGATTGTCTCCCTGACATAGCAAAACTATCGAAACCAAATTTTCTGGCTTAACAGCTTTCTCCTGTCAGCAAACCTTTGTGGGGTAATGAGTGCTTGCTTTGATGGTTCTGCCAATTTCTTTGGTTTGGCTAGTTCTCTCATCCCACATAGTTCCTAGGTGTGTTTAAGACCTTTTTAATGTTTTGATGTTTTATCCAGCATATATTGTTTTCACTGGAAGGTTCAGTTGAAAGGGACTCACTTGACATTATTGAAAATATAATTATTCTATTTTTATTCATGCATTTGCCTTGTTCTTCATGTACTTATCTTCTCATACTTAACGAATGTCAGGGCTGGAGAGATGCACTTACTACTCTTTCAGAGAACTCCAGCTCCAAGGAATCTGATACCCTCTACTGGTCTCTATGGGTACCAGCATGCATGCAGCATACACACACACACACACACAAAAAGATTTTTTTTAACTTAATGAATGGACCTGCAGATAAACAGCAGAATTCTTTTGGGAAGTCTTAGAGAAAGTAAGGAGAGAGATTTTAGTGAACAAAGATGGGAAAACAATTATATATATATATATATACATACATGTATATATGTGTATAGAGAGGTACATATAGAGAGAATTTGTATATATAATGTGTATGTATAGGTATACATATATATTTATACATGTATAAATTGTATCCATTATATGGTTGTCCTTGATAGCCATTAGATATTCTGTGAACTCCTGCAGACAACAGAACCTGTGGTCTCTCAGGTCCCTTCTAAAAAATGACAGGGGTATCTTCAGATCAGCTATACATCCTTCCACATACTGTAAATCACCTGTAGATCACTTACGGTGCTGCACACAATGTAAACACTGTTTATGCTTTATTGTCTAGGGAGCGACAATAAAAAGTCTGTGCATGTCCAGCCAAGGTGTAAATTTCAAAACCCTCTTTCATCTGCAGTTCATTGCATTTGCAGACACAGAGCGTGTGGATGTGAGGGTATAGCTAGCTGTACGTGTGAACAGAGTTTTATCAGAGGTGAGCACAGGTGAAGGGGCACAGACGTAGGTGCGTGTGATGTGGGCTGTGTGTGTGCTGCATGGACACTCCACTTGAGAGCCCTGAGAGTACCACTCAGTCGCCTCCCATCAGCTTCTGCCTGACACCAAAGGACCACATCTTTCTTATGGAGGCCACTACACAAATCTACTCAGCTAAAATTCTACTTTCAAATAATCTTCTTTTACAAAGATGTCACACTGAGTTGAGTTTTAGAAGGGACCTGACTTTTGACTGGTATGTATCTCGCAGATTTGAATGGAGTCACAGAAACCCAATCCCTTTCCTCTGTGTGAACTGTCTAACCTGGTGGCTACAAAGTGCTGAGTTATATTACCACTAAGGGGAGAAACCTGAAACGATCGCTATATTCATTCGTTCGTTCGTTAAGGTGGAGAGAAAATTCCCATGCATATAACAAAGCTAGGCGATTCCAATCAGCTACTTTGCATATAAGGTGATTAGTGCATTTATAATTGTGGGTATGTAGATAATTTTATAAATATGAATATTAAAAGTATATTTATGATATAATTATACTTTCTATAATAGAAATATAAATCTGTTTTATATATTTAATTCATTCTCTTCCATTATTTATATGTTGTGTTATAAATGATACACTATGTCAATTTTATATTTAATATAGTCAATTAAATGTTTCTTATAAAAGTGACCGTCTGTTAAATATATATTCATGATATGTTATGCTACGTTATAGTAGAAATATATTTTCATATAGTAGAAATTCTAAATTTTAGCATATAACTTCAAATATATCTAATTATATTTTAATAGAAATCAAAGTCCCCACCCAAGAGATCATATACGTATGTGTATTTGTGTGATGAGTACCTCTAACATGTGTGCTTCATGCCATCTGAATAAATTACACATATTATAAATCATTTTAAGGTTACTTAAATTTTTAAGCATTTTACCAAAGGAAAGCTAAATTTAGGATTCAGTTGGTGGGAAGATTGTTGTGTATATTAGGTATGTATTTGGTAAACTAAGAAACAACTGAAGAATACCCTATGCCCTCCTGAAATATGGTGGGATTTTCTGAATAATTCATTTCCATATTCATGGAGAGAGGAAGAGAGAGGAGAAAGAAGAAAGTCAGTTAGACTGAAACATCATTGGGAAAACAGGAAAGAGAATGAATTCACACGAGCCATGGGGTTCCAGTGTTGAACTAAGGCTTCAAGAGATGGTTGGTCAGACATCATTGGTAACTTCCTGTCAGGCTTTAGGATCTGGACGTGATCTTGAGGAGTGTCCGCTTGTGGAAACTTCTAGATGAGACAGACACTACCAACTCTGGTAAAAAAGTTTCCATGAAGGATCAGCAGCACATTCTTGTGATCTACAGGAGTTCTAATCATTTTCTCAGGGGGAGCTGTATTTTGTTGAGTGAAATGTCCACACGGAAGCACATCTCTGTGGCTTCCGTTAATGAAACATTTCCATAGGCTTCTGATCTTTGTAAGCATTTGAGGCTATCCCATAGGCTTGCATGCTTCACTGTTGCGTTTAATAAAGTCCTAGATTCGTCTAGGAATTTATATGCTGTCATGAGATCATTGGTTGTTGCTTGAATATGACACATTCCCCACTGGCGCATGTATTGAGGGCTTTGTCCTCAGTCAGTGTTGCCATTTGGGGTGATTAAAGAGAAAAGCTTGTTATCCCCGACTCCTTCCTATTACAGGTTCAATGCTTCCGGACTACATTGATGTAAATGGCTCTCTTCCACCACATGCTTCCACACCTGTGATGTCCTGCCCAAGCACACAGGACCAAATGAATATAAATTAGACCCCCCCCGAAACCTTGAGTCAAAATAAATCCCTTCATTCTGTCAGGAATTTGATCAGAGCCCTCCTCCAAATTCATGTGTGGAAGTCCTAACTCTTCTACTACTGACTGTGATTGTATTCGAAGCCTCTAAGTGTACAGAGGGACAGTCGTGAAGACACAGGGAGAGAGATGTCACACAAAAGCAGACCCGCCAATAGCTTCATCTTGAATGCTCATCTAGCAGGCTACGATCAAATAAATGTGTTTCTGTGGTACAAGTCCCCAGTCCGGGCACTTGGTCATGGCAGCCCTTGAAAATGCATGTGTGTCATCTTCCTCTCGGGCCCCTCCCATCTTTTCTGAGTCTTGGTGAAAGTGAAGGCCCAGACTCTGGCTGGTGTGGGACTTGCCAAGCATCCAAAATCTCACCACTTATTGGTTTCCTTTTACGCTGAGTGTTTGTTGTCGGAGACTTGCTCTCTGTGCTTGTGGGACATGTTTGTATTGACGGAGTAGTTCTGCAGATGTAAGTTTGCTTACTCCTCACATCTCCAGTCAGTGGCTTGCAGCAACTCAATGAAAATTATACAGACAGTAAGTGGCAAGGCTGGCAGTGGAATGAAGCTTTAGATGTTCACTATCAAGGATGCCCAGTGTGGGATGGTCAGGGACAGATGGTGGCTTCTGAACACAGCTGACTTGTCCTCCTGTTTGATGACCTCTCGTGAGCTTCCTGTTAGTATGTGCTATTACCTTTAGCTAGATGTTTGCACACATGGTATTCTTACTCAACCTACCTGGATTCTCAAGGGAAGTAGGCTCTGAGCTGTCCGTTCTATTTAGTCACGGGGCTTGGGGAGTATGTGTTGATTGACAGGTTAGTTACATGTAGTTTTTAGCCAGAGTCTGACATATCACACAGCCTTCAATGTTCCCCAAATAAATATAAAAGTGACAGGACACATACAATGTCAACCTGGTCTTTTTTTAGATAAAGACTAGGAGGGGTTATATATAAAAGCAATACCTTGAGTTGACATTATATTACAATCATAATTATAATATTTATTATATTTATATAGCATCTCTCTCTCCTTCTCTAAGGACCTCATAGTCATTTGTAAGCAGTGGGCCTGATCCTGCTGCTAAATAGAAAATAAATTGCTTATCTCTTGAAAGAGAATTAACTCTTTCAGGGCACTGGGGTACCATTTAGTAAATTAATAATCCTCTAAATGACACTCCAGATACATAGGATCCCCACTTATAAACCTGGAAAATGAGCGTATTCCCAGTGCTTAAAAGAAATTGGGGCATGCCTAACAGAAATCAGACTGCAAGCTCAGAATACATGTAATGGACTCATCTCTCTCCTCTAATAACTTTATGTTCATTCTCATGGAAATCCATGTGTGATGGAAGATGATTGTGTTTGCTAAAAGCTGGCACTTCTGATCTTTTAATCTACTAATATGAGAGCAATAAACGGTAAGGGGTAGGCGACCAGAGATGGCAAGTGGTGGTGTCTGCACACATGGGAGCGGTGGCGGTTTGCACTGCTAAACGGATTTTGAAAAGACGATGACTTTTCCCCAAAGCCCTTTGGAAGACTGACCTCAACACTTCCAGAAAACATTCATCTAACTCCAAAAGAGTAGTCAGTGAGCTGGACTTTATCTAACAGGTCTTCTTGTGTCCATGACTAAGGTAGGTAGGGACAGACAGCAATCAAGAGGGGGCATTTTCTGGGTCAGAAATCAACTTCTCAGTCAGTCAGGAAAGAAACTGGGGACATGGTGAGTCAAAGCTGCCAGACATACTGTATTCTGCTGGGACTGTAGAGCAGGAGAACTGAAGGATAAGGCATGGCTTAGTCACACAATGCTTGCTTTTCTAGCCTGAGGACTTGAGTTCAACCCCAGAACCCAGGACAAAAAAAGACAAAAAGAAAAGAAAATTTCAAGCGGTGGGTGGTGCATGCCTTTAATTCCAGCACTTGGGAGGCAGAGGCAAGTGGGTCTCTACAATTTTGAGGCCAGCCAGGTCTACAGAGCTAGCTCTGGAACACCCAAAGCTACGCAGAGAAACCCTGTCTCAGAAAACAAACACACACAGGAGGCACCCGTGGCAGTAGATGTTTATAGTCCTAGTGCTGAGAGGAAAGGGACAGGGGTACCTGAGGATTGTTGGCTGGCCAGCCTATATCACTTACTAAGTCCCAAGACAATGAGAAATGTTGTCTAAAGCAAAACGAGAGAGAGAGAGAGAGAGAGAGAGAGAGAGAGAGAGCCCTTTAATGCTTAGTGAATCCATTCTTTAAAAAAAAAAAGCAGGTCAACTTCTCTTTCTCACTGTTGCCTCTTTCCGTCCTCCTGGTATATGACCTCATCTCATTATAAATTTCTAGAGTTCACTCATTGACTCAGACGCCTCTTGGAGTCTTGCTTGTCCGGTGTTGCCGTGCTGAATTCTGATTGTGATTTAGTCGCACGTTATTGATTGTGAGCCTTTCAGTTTATGTGCAATGAGATAGAATTTGGAAACTGGCGGTGTCTTATTGACTTTCTCATTTGCGCTTCTAGGAAACTCGTGGGATGGTCAGAGGTAGCAGGTAGTTTGGTTGTTCAGTAAACACAGCATAGATATCCTCCAAAATTTAGGCCATTCCTGCCAGTGCTTCTCTCTTAGATGGCCCAGACTTGAGAAAAACATCAGCATGTATTACTATACCTCACGACCTCTGAGACCAAGGTTTAGCCTCTTTGTGAAGCCTCCTATCTTCCCCCTCGCCCCTTCTTGCCTCACTGACAGTCAGCTGCCAAGGGCCTCTTTACGCAAAACTGAGTTTTTCCGAGAGAAATCTGCCGAGTAAGTCCGATTTCAGCAGTCCGCACACCTCCGAGCCCCTCAAACTCCAAGGAGCAGTCTTAAAGAGAAGCATCAGCAGGCTGCCAAGAACAAATCAGAGCAGATCAGCAAAATGTCGTGGGCGCGGGGAAGGAATTACGAGCCACAGACAAACAGCCTTCATTTTCCAGTAAGCAACATGACTGGTAACAAAAATAAGCACTGATGGGAGAAAGCGTGTGCTCGGTCTAATTGTATAATTGAAGGTTGCTTTCGATATATCACACGGGGATTGAAATAACGGAGCGTCGGCAAGTCACTCCATGGTCTCCCTCTGACCCAGGCATTTTGCATGTGTTTGCACTGCAGTATGGGTAAGGATTGAAATACACTGAGTCTGGGGATTCCGTCCCTGGGATGGCTCAGTGGTCACCAGTGCCGAAGTCATACTACAAGCAGCTCGAAGTTAGCAAAATGAGATGAGAAATGGAGCCACAGATTCACTTCCCAGGTGACCCTCCTCATCTTCCAAATGCTGGTTAATCACCGACTATGTGATAAGCTAAGAAGCCTCGTCAGCAGCATCCTTCTGCTGACGACTCTTCTATCTGGCAAGTTCCAGAGGTGATAGATTCCTCAACACCATCCGTGTTGCTGATGCTAGACCCTCAGAGCATTTCCAAGGAAGGCTGGGTCCTACTCATTTCTTTTGCTTTTGAGAAAAGGAAAATCCGCCCTCCCGTGAAGGTTATGTCCTATGACGGTGCTGCCTTTGTGTACAAATCCCCACCCCTTCCGTTCTGGTATTCTGTCGCTCAAAGGATCACCCTGTCCTTAGCAAATGG
>LOEQ01003135.1:12433-28046 GCA_001685075.1 Bramus lutescens | reverse complement strand
TAGGGAGGTAGTGGGGTTCCCTGGACAGTGGAATGACTGCTGCCGCTTGTGGCCTGGCCAGGTGGAGTCTCATCTTGTTGGACACATTGTAGGGCATCACTATCCCAGGGGTAATATTGACCTACATATTTCTTTTTGTTTGCCGGCCTAGCGACTGAACCCAGGGCCTTGCACATTCTGGGCAAGTGCTATATCAATGGGTTGTACCCTAGTCCTTGCAGTTTGGGTCATTGCTGACCATCTCTATGTCAGGTCAACAGAGGGCAACATTGAAAGGACATCACTAGTGACATCATTAAAACCTGTTCCTGTCCAAATTCCAATGCAGCCTCTTATATATCTAGGTGGACAAAATAAAAACAAATGGAATGAGTTTATTCAGCATGATCTTATTATGAAAAATCATCATTGCATCCCAGTTTCTGTTGCTGCTATTGCTACCAAGCCAAGGGTGAAAATTGTCTCCTTGGCGATTACCGCAATTCAATGCACAGGAATCATATGGAGAATGGGGAAAAAATGAGTAAAGAGAAGCTCTGGTGTTTGGAATACTCCCTTATGAGAATAACAAGGTGTAATCAACTTGTGAAACAAGGATTTCGATAGTTTAAAAGACACCAACCTGATGGGTGGCTATCAGATGGGGCCTCGGAGGTCATCTCAGAGGAGTGGAAGTGGTTCAGGCTATAACCTCGTCACCCCCTGGAAAACCACCCCAAATGGATCTGGCAGTACAAACCTACAATCCTAGCTACTTGGGAAGGCAAGACAGGAAGATCTCAAGTTCACAACTTCTTAGGCTTCTGTGAAAGTTCAAGACCAATCCAGGCAATAGTGGGACCCTAGTTCAAAACCCAGTAAAATGAGGACTAGATATGACTCAATGGTAAAGCACTTGCCTATGTACATAAGACCCTATTTTCATTCCTTGGTACACCAGAAACATTTTTTAAAGTTAAGTTCCACTTGATTTGTTCTATTTGTGTGTTTTAAAAGTCATCTATTGGCTAGACTGTGGAGTAACATTCTAATTCCAGGCATCTAATAGTGAGGATCTATGTTGCTATGTTGAGGACCCAAAACTCAAGTCCAGAGACAATGAAAAGGATGGCTGTCATCAATAGGGAAGGGACTGAAGAATAGCATTAGTTAGACCACACATTTGCTGTCCTCTAAGATTTTAATAAATTCAAAGACCACCAAACAATATTCTCACTTGTAGGTGAAGCTCCTCATCCAATCCTAGGCAGAGATATGTTTATATCATAAAGATGGACTTCTTTAATGATCAGGGTACCTACTCATTCCTCCATGTGAGACAATCAACCAGCTGCCTTTGTAAAAAACCCAGCCCCAATTTCCCCCTTGTCAAATAGAGGGTGTGATCTTTGAGATGAGATTAGAGTCCCAAGGTCTTGTTTCTTCATGATGTATGGAGATTAATCTCCAAAGATAGTGCTAGGGGACTGTGGCTCATCTTAGTGCCATTCATGTTCCTTACTTGGTTGTAGAGAGCCTCAGATGTCAGAGATTCAGAACCTTTTGAACATTATCATCAAGGTCTAGCCCTGTGACAAAACTTCTCTAATATTTTTCTCCCATGATTGGAGGTAAATCATGGATTATATGTCATTTTCTTCACATTGTTATTATAACTTATTATATAATATATATACACAAATATATAAGATATATGTTAGAATCAGTTAGATGCCAAAGAATATAAATAATATATAAATAATAGAACATTTATGGAGTATGTATAATATTTTAAAGTAACCTGTAAGTGTTAGAGAGCTCTATTTTAAATGGACAGCTCTAACCAGCCTACCCAGCATCCATAAGAAACAAATGATGTGGATATTAATGGTTCCTGGAGGTAACATTACATTGTATAATTCAAGCTCCAGGGTAAGCCACGTTTTCTCTAAATCTAGGTCTTTGACCTTCTTTTATGGGATGGCTACTTCAAAATTCCCTTTCTCCTTGCTGTATGGGAGGCAGTCAAAAATCCATATCCTATCAGGACTTGAGTGTGTACCATTGTAACCCACAGCTCGTCCATGGGGTTCCAACTGTGCATCAGTATCCTGGCAAAGACCAAGACACAAAGGCTATTAGGACATTCTCCTTTCCTTGGAGGGGCTTGTTGTCATCAAGGGGATACAGAAACAGGAACAATTAACAAAGACTACCATGTGTCACCCGATTTGTTGCATCAGCCACGTACTTCATGCCATCTGCCATCCTACACCAAAAATTGCCATGTTCCTCACCTCACCTGCTCACCATGATGCACAAAGGCACCAGGACCTTGTTGTAGAGATAGATAAGGACCGTGTGAGCTCTCAGGCTCAACAGCATAACTGACCGTCCATTAGAGCCTCAACACGCTTCTATGACGTTTACAACTCTTGAACCAAAGCAGCATTGAGAGAGAAGAAAATCCTTGATTCTACCTACAGAATGCAAAGTCCATGTGCAAAAGAATTTTTAGAATTTTATCTATTTATTATTTAGTGTGTGAATGTCTGCATGTGTGTGTATGTGTGTGTACATGTACCTTGTGCTGTGGTACATATGTGAAGGTCAGAGGACAGCCTGCAAAAGTTAGTTCTGTACTTCCAACATGTGGGACTCAGGGATTGAACTCAGGTTGTCAGACTTAGTGGCAAGCACCTTTACTAACTAAGCATTTCTCCTGGTCTAGAGTTTTTAAATAGATTTTATTTCATCCACTTCCTGCCAACACTTAAAAAAGCATCCCAAGGATATGCTGGGTGGTAAAGGCAAGGTGAGTTAGTTGGATTTAGCAACATAACATAAATGTAATAGCCAGTTAAATTTCAGACAAACAATGAATAATTTTTAGTAGAAGCATATCCTATGTGATATTTTAAACATACAAATCCTTTCCATTCATTATTAATTGAAATTCATGCTGTTTGGGGCACAGCAGTACACCTGGCAGTGTAGAGCTACCACAATGGAGACTAAGTTGGTTCTGAGTTTGGGGTAACCATGGCACACAGCTCTCAGTGACGACAGGGCAGGGGTGGCAGAATCAGGAACCAAGCCTGAAGCAGTGAGCATGCTTGTCTTTGCCAGGGAACAGCAAGCAACAAGCTCTTACAGCAAGAATGGGATCCAGAGTTTCCAGTCTGGGGCAGCCTTCTAATTTTATTTACTTACAAATATTCAAAAATGGGACTGTTTACGTTTTTGTGTTTTTGTTTTTCTTAAAATCTGCGAGACTCTTTATGTCCCAAAGGTAGCAACAGAAAGGGGATGGGGACCTGGTGTCCCTTTGTGAGGTCTGTGTTCCCCTGGTGCCTGCTTCAGACACTGTCTCCTGCTCATCACTTCTGTTCTTGCTGTCCCTGGAGCAGAAGATGACAGAATAAAGAGGGATTATTCTCCTGGAGTTATACCTTATGTCCTTTGGAATGTAACCCTGGAGACCTTAGGAGGAATAGACGGGAGTATAGAGAGACTAGAATTGTGTGAGACTAGAATTCCTGAGCCATAGCTCTCAGGAAAAACGCCACAGTAGGGATGCTGGGGAGGGCATGAGCTAGAAGACAGCTTGAGTAAGTATGGTCCTTCCCTGTGAAGAATCTAGAGAGCTCTGGGTTCTACTCAGGATCCAATGCAACCTTGTGGTTTAAATAGCAACCGTGGTAGGTTTACGGAATGGAGCAGCAGCATAGGGTGGTCCCCTATTTATTCTCCACTAATTTATTTATGGTAGTGCAGGAGGAAGGAGGCAACAGATGGAGGCAGAAATGGACATGACCCTGCATTTGCCCTTCTTACTCCTCTCGACTTAGGGAAATAGAGCTATCCCCCTGCCCTATGAGTCTAGCTGACCCACGCTGCACCCCACGCCATTGCTACTGGCTGGGGGCAGATGCGTTTGTAATGGGAGAGGTGAACTCCCTGTTGAGGGGATGGAGTGAGGGCATCACATCCTTCACCCCCATCAGGAAAGAGCACAGGGAGGTGTTTTCTTCTTCCATAATAAGATTGACGCGGAGCCCATTCCTGGCCTGAACATTGCAGGGACCAATGGTTGCTACCAGAATGGAGAGCTCACTCTTCTTAATTAGCACTAATGCAGCCGAGGCTGTTTTCTTAGCCTGACCAAAGGGAATAGTAATTAACATGGTGGGAGAGACAGACGGAGAGTTCAAGGCCAGCATGTGTGCCCCCGACCCTGGGGTCACTGGGGAAGGGGACCAAAGAGACAATAACCCAGTTCTTGCAGGGCTGGACAAAGCCTGACTCCAGTTCTCAACCCTCAGCCCACAATGACCTTCCATTAATGAGAAATTCTGTCCTTCTCCTTCTGGAAAGGGACTGGCTTATTAGGCCTCCCAAATAAGTGTGTCTGTATATGGAAATGTGTGTGTGTGTGTGTGTGTGTGTGTGTCTGTGTGTTCTTAGGAATAATTTTTTTCTCCCTCTTAATTAACAAAGCATACCAAGTATCTTCGTCTCGGCACTAGGGAGTAACTACTGTTGGCGTTGGTGAGGGCTGTGTGAGGGACCGCAGCAAACAGATCACATCCTTAGCCTTCCTGGGTTGTTCATTTCACCTGAAGATTGCCCAGCTTCCTGCAGCTAGGAACCGAGTGGAACCTTTGCAGACTGGAAAGTAAACATTGGAGAGGGAGCAGGTGGTAGGAGACCAGATGTTACTGTCAGCACCAGGCAGGAGGATGGGTGGGTCCACCCCAGGGGGGCAGGAAAACCAGAGAAGGTGAAGGTGACGCTTTACCTACCAGAGAATCCTAGCGGAAGGAAGGAACAGGAGCCCTTGGAATGGTGGCAACTGGGATCCCCACGACTGTGTCACACATTAAGGTAGACCTTGCCACTCACAAATGACAGGGGGGCATACAACAGCAGCAGTAAGTTCAAATCCATAGGCTTGCTGTGTCTCTCCCCTGTCCTGAGATGTCTGTCTTCCCCGAGATGAACTTGGTTTTTTTAGATTCTGTGCTCCTCTTTTCTCCAGCCCTTCCTTCTTCTTTTCTTTAATTAAATACCGCTGCCTGACTCCTTCAGGTCAGCAGCAATGCCACTAGCATCAGCCATGAATCATGGCTAGGGTGACAGTTTAAAAATGGCACCGTCAGGGCAGCGAGTACAGGCCAGACACCCAGGCGCAGTGGCTGGACCCCGTAAATTACACTAAAAGTGTAATCAGAATAATCAGCACGCTGACGTCTTTATGCATGCAGACAGAGCTTAGAAAGGAGCTGCCTGGACTCTCTGAGCTATCACTTAATGCCTACTCTCCGAGGATGAGGGAGAATGGCCAAGGTGTAGCTTCTGAGTTCTCTGCCACCTCTTTTCTCTGGGTTATGTCTTGTGATGAATGTAGGTCTTTTAAGTACATCTCAATAGTGTCTTGATTTGGGTGCAGCTCAGGTAATAGAGCCAGCCAGTCATCTTTGTTTTGCAAGCATCTCACATGTACATATATCCACATGAATGGCTTCTCCTTACTCTCTTATATTCATATTATGTACCTGTAAATGACCACAGTGTTAAGTGTTCCTAGCTGCCAAACCATGCCAAAACCTTCCGCTGTGAGTATGCTTTGCGTAATTCCTACCTACACATCGTTACTGGTCCCCCACTCATAAGATTTTCTGAGGTCAAACAGGACAGCCTCTTCCTAGCCTGAACTTTCCGCCATCCTTTGTCCTCCATTTTTCACCTGGCACCTATTTTGATTTCTTTTCATCCTTGAATTTTTCTCCAACATTTCCACACTCCTGCTTATTGCTCAGTTTTGCAAATAAACAAGCAAGTAAGCAAGCAAACTCTTCTGAAGCTCTGCCCCTTCCTCCCTGCTGTGGAAGATCAAGACTGCTCTTGGCTGCATATATGCAGAAAATGCAATTTCCTATGATTAATTGGCCCCACCAGGTCAGATGCACAAAGGGCCCATTCGTCACCAGTGAGCTCTGACCATCAGAGCCAGTCTGTTCAGGGCTGTGGGTGGGTCCCCTAAGCACATCAGTGGACATAAGCCAGTTAGTAGCTGCTGAGGTATGGCCAGCCAGAGCCTAAGGGAACATGCATGCTGAGAGGAAGCAGGAGATGGCAAACAAAAAGAAGAGAAGCAGAGATGGAGGGTCGGTGTGGGTGCATGGGCAGTAGACGGTTTCATGTGTAAGGGGAGGTTGACTGTACTGTACGTTCATTTATTTCTCACTGTATGCCAAGAAGAATGAGCTGTGGCCCCCGAATCTGGTGCTGGAGATTATTTGTGCCCTCCCCAGAGCCTTGGTAGATTCTGCTCTAAAAGGGAGCCATGGTTGGTAACCACATGCTCATTTGTCAAGAGAAAAAACTGAGGCAGCTCTGTGAGTGGCTGTGCCTGTGGAGTGGTGACCATCTTTCCTCCATTAGAATTTCTTTGTTTGACCTACAAACTGAAGGGCTCCCTGAGGGTGACCCTGGGTATTCCTCTACTTTATCTTGCCGTGGAGATGACTCCGAGACTCTTCAACTCCTAGACAGAGAAACACAGCCTTTGGTTTGAGTTTTGGCTTTTTTTATCCGGGTCTTTGGACAAGTAAATTTACCTCTGGAATCCCGGACCTCTTCTATAAAGTGGGCTTCATGTCTTAGCATTAGAGTTCAGCGAGTTATGAAACATTGGCATGTTGCTCGGCATACAATAAACCATTAAGAAATGCTAACTGTACTAGTGCATAAGGTTCGATCCTAGCTGGGCTTCTGACACCCTCTAGTAATCTCAACATCAGCATGCATTCTGAACCACACAATGGACAGCATTGAGTCTGAGACCAAATGCCCCATGGGTGATTCCCAGGCACGTGCATTCCCTTCTCCCATACATCCCCCTACCACCAATCCTGCCCCTTACCTGTGCTACAGTTATTTGTTTGCTCAAAAATACTTCCTGTTTTAGGCTCAGTGATGCAAGACAAGAGGAAGGTAGCAGGGAATTAACAAAGAAGAGAAAAAACAGAGATGGCACTCTTCTGCTAGGGCTTCTTAGCTCCAGTGGAGACCACCAGCCAGATATGTCCTGCTTGATGGTTCTTCAGATTAGAAGTCCACAACAGGGAGATTCCTGACAGGGAGATTCATGTAGAATCACATAAAGTTTTCTGCTAAAGTAGAGATACTTGGCATTACGTCGATAGTTTCTGTTCACTCTGGCTTTGCAAATGAGTTAAAGTTTCTTCAAATTTCAAGTGCCTTAGAGGCTCTTATTACAATTCTGTGTTCAAAAAATATTGGTGGTTTAAACTGTTGGGACTGTTCTACCTATGAACAGCTATGTGAGAGGTACAAGCAGAGCTAAGTCTGAGGTGCTAGATGTCTGTGTCCTATTGCTGTGAAGAGACACCATGACCATGACAACTCTTATAAAAGAACGCATTTAATTGGGGCTTACTTACAGTTCCAGAGGCTTAGTCCATTATCCTTGGAGCAGGGAACATGGTGGCATGCAGGCAGACATGGTAGCTGACAATTCAACATCTAGATCCAAGGCAGTAAGAAAAGAGAGAGAGCCAGTGGGACTGGTTTGGGCCCTTGAAACCTCAGAGCTCACCCCCCAGTGACACACTTCCTCCAATAAGGCCACACCTATTCCAACAAGGCTGCTCCTCCTAGTCCTTGCTCACAAATGAGGAACCCGAGGCATTGAGCATGGCCAGTGAGTGACAAGGAAAGAAGCTTGAAACCATTTTCTTGGTTGAGATGCTTTTATGGTGAGAGTGGTAAAAATTCTATCCCAAACTGGCTTAAGCAGTAAGGGATCCCTTCGCCTCACCTTTCAGTATGGTTAGCCCTAGGGTGGGTTCTCCAATGGGTGGGCTCAATGGCTCATCAATATCATCAAGGATGTGGACTTTTTTTTAATCTCTCCTAAAAGCTTGTTCTTGGTGTGGTGGCTTGCACCCTATTCTTATGTATCCCTAAGATTACAGCATGGGTAAATTCCAGACATCACTTTCTGTCTCTGTTTTATTATTTAAGAACTTTGAACATGCATGTGACATGTTCTGATCAAATATACTCTCCATTCAGTCCCTCCCCCATAAATCCTCCCCAATCTCCTCTACCGCTATTCTCTCTCAATTTCATGTACTCTTTTTAAAAACTCTGAGTCCATGTAGTGCTGACGTGTATGATCATGAGTATAGGGCCATCTTCTGGAGCATGGGTAGTCTCTCAAGTACCACATCCCCAAAGGAAACTGACTCTCTTCTTAACAACCATCAATTGTCAATAGCTCTTAAGCTAGTAGTAGGATTTCATGACTCCCTCCCACAGCCAGGCCCTTGTCTGGCTGGATCTTGTGTCGGTGTTGTACATGGAGTCCTAGCCTCAGTGTCCAGATAACACTGTTTCCCTGTAGTCACACGCTACCTCTGATTCTTAGAACATCTCTGCATTTCTTATGTGCTCATCCATGAGCCTTAGGAGCAGGGGTTGTGGTAGAGATGTCTCCTTTAGGTCTGAGCGCTATACAATCTTATCCTCTGCACATTAACCCATTGTGAGTCTCTGTTTTAATCACCATCTCTTGGGGAGCAGAGGAGCTTCTCTGATGAGAGTCTCACCATCAAGTTCTAGAAGATGACCAAGAAGATACGCTAATTTATGAGTATAAAGACAAGTACTTAGAAGGTAGATTAGTAGTATGGTCATTTAGCAGATTAATTGTTGTAGGTTTTCCCCTAGCACCTATGGCCTACCCAGATATGAGTTCTTGACCAGTTAATAATGGTATTAGGCATGAGTTCTGTCTGTGGAGTGGCTCTAAGCCAATCAGAAAGTGGTTGGTTACTCATATAACACTCATGCCACTATCACACTTGTTGGCATGTCCTGTTAGACTGTGTACTATTGTGGCTCAAATGGTTCATGATTAAATAGCGTGCATAGCATCTTCCAGAATTGTGAAAGCGATTCTGTAGAGATGAGGCTTCCAGGTGAGCATTTTCTTGATTTATCTATGTTCCAAGACTCAAGGATGACTGTCTTCCACAATAGAGTCTCACCATCAAGTTCTAGAAGGTGAACTACCAAGAATGTTGGTAACAGCCCATAATATTTGGCTGTCTATGGGACTCTACTGACCAGCAGCTTCAGAATGGGTAAGCCACTTCTGACACTGGACATGCTATTATTTCTCAGTTTATTAAATGAAAATCCTGTGACTTGATCTAAACAAATCACCACTGAGCATCTAGGTTGGCATCCTACAAAGCACTGTGTAGGGGAGGATGGAGGCAGGGGAAACTAGAAAAGAAAGAAAACAAAGTCTTGAGGACAGAAAGATTAGCACTGTCAGCCTCAGCCATGGTTTCGACAAGGAAAAATTAGCCTTTTCCCTATCTAGCATTCAGCATTTCAGTGTCCAGGACTGCAGGAATCGTGAATTTTTTTCCTCACAACTCTTGATGAATCAAGCATTGTGGTCTCAGTTGTGCCCACTCCCCGAATTTCTCTGTGAAGTTCTGACGTCCTGTTGCTCAGAATGTGGGAGTGTTTGGGGAGGAGGTCTTTAATGAGGCAATCACACAACAGCAGGCCTGTAGGGTCAGCAAGACAGCTCAGTGGATAAGGGCGCTTGCACTGTACCTGACAATGTGAGGTTGATCCCCCAGACCCATATGTTGTAAGGAGAGAACTGACTCCCATATGTTGTCCTTTGACCATCACTGAGCACCTCCTCGGAGAGCACGCACACATACAAAACAAGTAAATATAAACAATGAAGCCATTTACAATGGATTCTAATCCAATTTTGCTAGCATCCTATGAGAACAGAGCAGGCTCTGGTATCACAGTTCTGTTATTCTGAGTAAATCAGAAGCTGATGTAGGGTTACAAGCTCAAGGCCAACCTTAGCAATTTGGGAAGAGCCTGTCCTGAAATAGACAAAAACGGCAGCTCGAGGTTGGATAAGGCTCATGAGATGCCACCCCTACTTAAGGACCTCTAGGCAGTGAATAGATGCTGGGTTAGCCCATGAAAAACTATTGCCTGTTTGGTTTTGATGAAGAAAGTCCTGGAAGGCAGCAGGTGTTACCATGGGCCACTGGTCACTATGAAGTCTTGTGAACTCTGAGAGGGTGCTTTAGTTGGGAAAACCTGACATGGTTTAATTTGGGTGCTTTGCTAAAGTTCTCTAAAATATCAGCTGGTAATAATCATTTGGGATAAGACCAGGTTAAGTTTTTCAGAGAGAGAGAGAGAGAGGAGAGAGAGAGAGAGAGAGAGAGAGAGAGAGAGAGAGAGAGAGAGAGAGCTCCCTTGAAAAACTAAGCACTGCCCAGTAATCATATCCCCATCAAAGAAAGAGATGGAGCCATGTTCTCAGTTATCAAATTTAGAGCATCTGGTGCTGTCCCCCACCACATATGAACCCCATGCCTGCCAAGGGATGGCCGCACACACACACACACAGCAGACCCACAAAGATGATTATTTAGGTTCTCCTTCCTGGAGTTTCTTGATTTTTTTTCCTGTTGATTCTTATTGGCATAAAATGTTTTATGTCTACTTTTCTGCATTTATCATGATGACAGGGACATTTAGATGGTGGCTGTAAATGAAATATGTACGTATCCTAAAGATATTTGTGTAATTTAGGAAAATTATTCTGCACATTCATTCAAAGGAAGCGGCTCCATCCATGTCTTGCTAACACTGCAAAAAGACTTTACTAATCGTACCCAAACATAAAAATGAGCACACATTACTTAAACATACCAAATACACGAACATATAAATAGTGTTTAAAATATCTCTTACACAATAAATTACCATCACTGTGTTAAAATACCAATTCTAGAGAAAATTGATTTAAGAAAAATAGCTAATCACGGTGCCCCATAAAAGCGGTGTTTTTTCTATAGCATTTAATTTTCAAGCCAAGAGATTTGGATGCTTGTCTCATTTTGTGTGTGTTCCATTATAATTTTTTTCCATTCATTTGCTGAACAATCATCTTCTAAAACATCCCACTTCTGCCGTGGTATCAACTGGCGAGTTACCAAAAAGATGTAAATGATTTAATTGAATTAGTTTAATTAGGTAAATTAACAGTTAAGCATATCACACACAAGCTTGTTCTGTTTATACTACGTTAGGGAGATAATTTAGTGCAGAAGCAGGCGGGGCATGACCAAAATTCCAATGTAATGAGCCAGATTAGCTGGCAGAAAGAGAAACACAAAGATAACAGTTGCTGGAATTACATCTGGGTAAATAATTCATGTGCTGGCATTATTGCGTAACTCGAGTCATAGCCAATCAGGTGATAGTTTGCAATGAGGGTGCAAAAACACCAGTGTGAGAGTGGCTCAAGCTCCCTGTCCCTTCCAGAAATATCCCCAGGAAAATTCTAGCCTGCTTTGCTAATTTAGACAAACTGAAGCAATGCATGACAGCCTGCTGAGACAAACATCTGAGTGAATGCAGAAAGAAACAAATAAGCCATGGTTTGATTGTTATGGATGCATACCACTAAATTAAACAGAAACCACGAGACTACATGCCTTCTCTGTTTGGGGCAGGAGGTCTCATGTGTCATAAGATACTTACCTATGTCCCTAGCAGCTACCTATTATACACCAGTAGTACTTTCTTTAGTGCTGACAAGCATATCTCCAGACATTGCCAACTGTTCCCAGGACACCTGGCTGAGAACCCTTGGAATAAACCTATTAAGTGTCATGTAATATGAGTGTGTGTGCATGTGTGTGATATGTGTGGGTATGGTCACATATGTGCAGATGCCCAGGTACATGTGTGCCTATTCATTTGGGGGCCAGAGGTCAGCCTCCTACCTATGTTTTAAGACATCTCCCACTAGGACCTGGGATTGCCGGTTTTGTTAGGCTGCCTGGCTACTGAACCCCAGGGATCTACCTATCTCTACTTCGCGTTTTCTTATGTGGATGCTTAGACTTGAGCTCAGGTCCTCATGCTTGCATGCAAGTACTTTACTGACAGAGCTACTTTTTCAACCCCTCACCTACTCTGCATTTTTAGGGGTCTTGTTTTAGTGAATTATTCACAGCAAGATGCAACCTTCGCAGTACCTCTATAGAATGTTACAGAAAATACAAGAAAAAAAAGTTGTTTGCTTCAAGTATCTGAAACTTTTTCTTGTTCTTTCTCATTCACTCATTCATTTGTTCATTGACTTGGCAGGCAGGTGTTGAGCATGGGTATAGACTGTCGTGCTGATACCTTCATATGTGTGAATGACAGGACTGCAGTGTATGGTAAATGCTAACATATAAAAGCGAATAAGGAACTCACATGCATCTGTGAGCACCTTGAGTAACTCTCTATTCTGTTGGCAGGAGAACATGAGCCACCACTATGGCATTAAAGGTGGACATTAGCTGGACAGGAGGCATTGTGACAATCTGGAAATTTGGAGCATGGGACTAAAAGTCCTTGTTGACTTTTAGAAGGAACAGTCTTTAAAGCCACACCCATTTACGTTAATGCTGACTTGGTCACTTACCAGCAGTGTTCCATAGGTGCATTGCTAATATCTGAGTGCTTCTGTCCTTACCTATAAATAACAGTAGCATCACTGTGCATTTCAGTGAGATGGGCTGTAAAAGTCCTTGGCATTGTATATACCCCATAAAAGTCAATCAGCGATTATTAGTTCTCCCATCTTTAACTAGTCAGCCACCGCTACTGCCTCTCTTGTGATGGCTGCGATGGAAAGCATACAGCTATGTGGTTTGCATTCCCAACATCTGGGTTGCATTGTGGCACGTTACTAAAGTTGTCCAAAACCTTTGCCACTGGATTTTGTTTACTCTAATGCTGAATGTTTAAATCCCTTAAATTGGTACCGTCAGTTTGACGTCCATGTTAATCTTCCATGAGATTTTTGGATCTGGAGTCTGGAGGTGGCTTTTTTGTACCACATCCATGGTTCTGGAGCCAAATGTCACCATCGTTACTGCAGGGAACGGAGAAAATGGGGATGAGTACCCACTGGGGAAAAAGTAATTTTTTTCTATACAAAAGAATTTACATATTTTGCCAACTGAGTTTCTGGCCGTGTGTCCTGAATGCTGGTGTTTTTAATCTGTTGGGAAATGGACAACCAAGCACAGGGGCAGGGGGGACCTGTTTCCCATTTGAAAACTACAATCAAAACCACACACCGCCACCCTTCTGCAGATGTGCCACTAACACACACACACACACACACACACACACACATACACACACATCTTTGTGCCTATGATGGATTGCGTGGAGAAGCTGTCCTCTTCAGGGTTTGGACATGTCTCTTTCTCATACACACGCCCTGCAGTGATAGAGGTATAAATGAAGAGAACACTTCCAAAAACACATTTCCTGGCCAGAAACACGTAGAGAACACCCTGGACCAAGATGCTCTCTTTTCTGCTGCTCAGGCTCCCTGCGCAGTATCCCTTCCTGTGACAGTAGTGCAATCCAGGTGTCCAGGCAAGTCCAATGTAGTCTTTGGGATGATGGCCCAACTCCAGACTTCTCCCCTGCACTCCCGCCCCAGCTCCCACTGATGGAGAATATAGAATCTTTTTAAATCCCTCCCATACCCACGGATATGTTTTCAGACATTTTTGCAATGTGTGTATGTTGTGGCTAGGGTAGCACACAAGTTCAGATGAGTCCAGATTGAAATGGCCAGTTCCCTAAGACCTCAGTCCATCTTTTAGAATTCAGAAGGTGCTAGAAGGAATGGTCTATACTATACTATGCTGTGACTTTATCCCAGGACTCCCTCCCTGCCTCTACAGACTTTCTTCTTCTTCCTTTTAAGTGATCCTGAAATCACTTTACACAAAGGACAGTTGGAAGAGTGCCTATGCACACCCCACCCAGCTGCCCCAATTATAGTATCTACTACCGAAATTGATGAGGTTAAATTTCTCAGTTGATGAGTGTGATACTATTAAGAAGCTACAGATCCGACTTTGATTTCATGGGATTATTTTGTTTGTGACTTTTTTCTTTTCGAGCGCCGGGATCCAGCGCAGGATCCCATATTGCAGTTTGTGGCCATATTCCCTCACTCTTTGCCAGTCTTCTGGCAGTGCCTTGGTCATACCCTGTCTTTCACAACCTGGACATTCTTGAAAAACACTGACTTCATGATGACTAGAACACTGCTCTGTTAACGCATGCCTGTTTTCTCATGCACACAGTAAGTCTGTGTATTTTGGATAGGAATATCACAGAGGCAATGTGTCCTTCTCAGTATGTCCGACCAGTGGTACCCAACATCACTATGTCTTATAATGGATAATAACTTTGATCACTGGCTTAAGGTGGAATCTTTCAGGCTCTCCCACATAAAGTCACCATATTTTCCTTGTGCTCTGGGCAAATATGTTGGTGGATCCCCACCACCACTATGTGATCGCCTGGTTTCCTCCTCAAATGTTGCTCCATTGAATCTGACAATCCTAGGAGTAAGACTCTGGCAGGCAGTGATTACAGTCAATGGTAGCATCCTCACAGGGTCTTTTAGATCCCTTTATTCCTGTGCACAGAGTCCTTGGAACTTTTCAGTTTGGCTCTCCTTGGAGTCTAGACACTTACCTTGCAGGGTTTTAACTGGCCTAACACTCTAGTCCCTAAAAAGCATCCTACCTGTGTTTTATAAAACCTGGATAGGAAAATGAGGGGGGAGAAGGAGGGAGGGAGGGAGGGTGGAAGGGAGGAAGGAAGGAAGAGAGAGAGAGAGAGAGAGAGAGAGAGAACCCAGATGGGTTCCCCATATGACAAATTACTACTGTCCTGTGGACTTCTGTTTTTACAGCGCTGGGGACAGAGGGCAGCTCTTTACATGTGCTAAGCAAGAGCTCTACCGCTGAGCTACATCCATGGCTCAGCCTCTTCGGGCCTTGAAACTCTAGGATTCTGTGATGAGATGGGGAACCACGACAAAACTGGCAGCTACTGTCAAGTGGTCCAAGAGTGAGGGAGCATAGGGCAGCAACAGCACCAACGGGAATTCTCGAAGGGAGGAAATGGCCCATGAATCTTTTACGAGCCCCAATGAGGAGGACATTAATAATATTTTACACACTGTGAAACCCTGGCAGCCCCGTTGGGGTGAGCTCTTTTGTCTTTGCCTGGCCTGGAAATGGATGAGTCAGCCCTTTTCTGTCTGGCTTGAAGAACCCATAGCATGTGTTTCCCTGTGTGTTTCATTACTTTGTTTCAGGCTTAATATCCATTTAAGGCTTAATGGTTGCAGAATTACACTGCATGTAAAATACAGTTTTTAACAGGGTGGTTTAAGAGTTGAAGTTTCACTTTCATACTCCGCAGAAAGCTCACAAAACAACCAGACGTAAAGATGCAAAATTCTCTTAATCCCTCATAAGCAAAGCTGGCTTTTGCTGACTTACAACAGAGAACCATTTTTATTACTATTTAAATATACAGTGAAAAACTTCTCGTTATTTTGGCTGTCTTGCTAGATAGCTTCAGCATATGAGACATCATTATTTAAAAAAAAAAAGGCAGGGGCTGGAGAGATGGCTCAGAGGTTAAGAGCATTGCCTGCTCTTCCAAA
>LOEQ01003135.1:0-10229 GCA_001685075.1 Bramus lutescens | reverse complement strand
AGGACAGGCTCCAAAAGCTACAGAGAAACCCTGTCTCGAAAAACCAAAAAAAAAGAAGAGTTAATTTATCATCACCAACACTTCCCCTAACCATGGTTATCTTCCCATGTAACCTTTTAGATGTTTCTATTTATTACCTCTCCCCATGAAGTTCTTCATTAGCTTTTTGTTTATTGCCATGACTCCTTTACTGGCTTCCAGTATCAACATCCTTTTGTCCACCCATGCCCACAGCCATCTCTATGTGATATTCAGGTTCTCATCCAAGGTGGCCCCAGTGCAGCTCATCCACCCCCAACTTCATTTCTCCTTTATGGATGGGCCCTAATGTATTGTACTGATAAAGCCCAGAGTGAATGTAAATTGTCAATAGGCACATGGCCTTGTCAAGAATATCAATGCCTCAGACCTATGAGAACGGCAAGGCTTTCCCCAGGTTTGGCTCAGGAGAAAGCAAAGGTTTTCTCCTGGTCCCACTCTGAGCAAACCAGCTTGGGTAGAAAGTACTTATCTCAGCTTTGTTGTCCTGGCTAACCATAGCCTGAGACTGCTCCCCTACCGAGAGTAGTGGATCTGTTTCCACCATGACTGAACAATGGTTCTGGTGCGCTGTTGGATCACGATGATTTTCTGGCTCCTGCTGGTGCATCTCCACCTAAGCGCAGGATCTACCTGATCCCAACTTCACATTACTTGTGTCTATCATTTCTTCATTCCCTACTGTCCAAGTCCAAGTTGTGCTTATATGGGTCACAATAGCCATGAGCTACCCAAACAAGCCTACTCCGTCTCCTGACATTTTGAAATTCTTCACTCCTAGAAATTTATTTGGGTTAATTCCTCTGTTAGAGATGCCTGGACAACAGCCCATGATTGCTGGGATGGCCCACTTGAAGTATCATCTATTTCTTTACTTTTGTTTCAAGCCACCTCCTTCATGAGAGTCTCTCATCTTGCTCTTCTGTGGATCTTCAGGCTGTTCTCGGTTAACCATTCATAACCGCTGAATCCGCCATTTGCCGGCCTTTTTGCTGGGCTGCCCTCCATTCACATACTCAGTTCGCAGCTGCTGCCCTCTGTATCCACACCAACTTCATGGCAGTGTTGTCTCCTCTTTTTTACAGCTCCTTGCACACCACGGGTGCTTAAGGGTAGCTTGATGATTTGCACACTTGTCTTAGGATCCAGCAACACACCTGCACCATTGCTCATTCATAGTGGAAATGGATCCAGAATTGTTTTAAGAACTCTTAAGTTTCAACAAGAAGCCTAATTATGTTCAGGAATTTGGAAAAACCATATTTTACTAATAATTATGATGTGGTCAGGTCCATTCCTTGTTGGGAACCTGGGTGAAATTTCTCCTTAGAAACTAGATTCTAGCAATGGATGTGCTGTTCTCCCCACCCACAGGCCCACAAAAGCCTGTTTAACTTGTAATGTGTCTAAAGTCCACACTAATAGCAGCCCCGGGGGTTCCTCGGCCTCTCCTCTCAAGCCATTGCTGGCCTTAACTCTACAGACCTTGCCCCGAGGCAAAGCACAAGACAGGGATGGATGAGATCAGGGGCCTTTCTTCAGCGGCTGTGGATGATGGAGGGGAGGAGGAGAGAGAGAGAAAAGCATCTAATATGAGCAATAAGGGGAAAGGCAGGAATAATGCAAAGCCATGAGAAACAGCAGGGACACCCATCTGTAATGGCTGCCTGGTTGTTATAGAGGGGATGTACAAGACAAATGGATGGGGCATTGGTGGATAAGCACATTACATAACATTCTTTTAAAATAAAATAAAGCAAATATTCAGTGTGTGTGTGTGTGTGTGTGTGTGTGTGTGTGCCTTGAGTGAATGTCTGGACCATGCAGGTGTAGCATCTGAGGAGGCCAGAAGAAATCACAAAATCCCCTGGAACTGGAGTTACAGGCAGTTGTGAGCCACCCAATATTGGTACTGAGAACTGAACTTTGGTCCTCTGTGCTCTTAACCACTGAGTCATCTCTCCAGACCCTTGACATTCATTTCTAGAAGAGTCTTTGGAAAAGGTAGGAAGAGCCTGCCTGTACCTACCTTGGAGGTTTGGGGTTCTTCTTCCTTTAGTTTTAGTCACAGTGAAACTAAACACATCTACAAAGAAGCCATGGATAGACTGAATTCAACATGGACACTAGCTGCGTTATAGACAGAGGCCATAGACTTGAAGGGTTGCAGAACCAGGTAGTCATGCAAATTCATTTTACATGGCAGTATAAAAGACCAGAGCACTGTGGCAACCTGCAGAGTATGTATCACAGAGTATGGAGCTGCTTGGCTTTAGCTAAGCCAAAGAGAGCCCAGCCTGGCCTTCTGTCTCAACCTTCTGCATTCTTGGAATGACAAACATGAACATCATCTGCATTTTAAAAATATTATTGTCAGAGTTTTATATGCTGACAGAGTTTTCAAAACATCATGCAAGCAAGTATATATATGTGCCTGTGCATGTGTGTGTGCACATGTGTACTCATAAACCCATTCATGGGTCTCAAACCTGAAGTTTTTGCTTTACATAGTCTTATTTTATTTTCTCTCATCCCAGGAAAGAGAACTAAGAATTATAAATAGAATTGTTGTAGGTAGAATTGTGTATTCTCATTTGATGGACATTAACATTTCAGAGACATTTGCCCACACAGAAAGATTTTCATTAGACAACACTTGAAAAACATTGCACTTTAAGGAGCAGCTCTTATATATATATTTCAAAGGCAAAGGTCAATTTCTGATTAAAAAAAGAATTAATAGCAATGCACCAATTCTTTTAAATTTAACTGTTAAGACCTCTAAAGCCCCAGATAAAAGGACTGAAGAAAGGACTGAGACTCTTAATGGCAGAGACACAGTCAGCATTTCTGAAGTCGGCTCCAGAACGTGGCCACCACTAGCGGTGCAATGCTGAATCTCAGGCTGCATCTTCAGAGTTCTCACTCGTGATGGCTGCCATGGCAAAAGATTGAAATCCAAGCACAGGGGCAGGGAGACCAGAAATTTGAACTTAGCCTGGGGTGGTTTGACTTTAGCCTAGATTATGGTTTGAATGTAAAATAACCCACCACCAAGTGTTTGATGCTTGGTCCCCAGCTGGTGGTACTGTTTGGGGGATGTAATGGAAGCTTTGCATGGCCTAAGTAGAGAAGTGGGTCCCTGCAGATTGGCCTACAAGGTTACACAGTCTCTGGTTCTGTTTGCTCTGTGTTTTCTGCTATTTGATTTGCCAAGATGTGAAGAATCTGTCCCATGACCCTGTCCCACCACGGACGGGACTTCCACAGCCACCATGCCTTTTCTGCAATGATAGACCAGTAGCTCCTAAAACTACAAGCCAGAGCAAATTCTTCCTTCCTTATGGTGCTTCTGTGAGGGAGTCTGTTTAAAGCAACACGGAAAATAACTAATCCGGTCCCTGGCTCAAAACAAAGCAAAACAAACAGCAGGGACTGGAAAAATGGCCCAGCCATTAAGAATGATTCCTGTTCTTCCAGAGGACCCAAATTCAGTTTCCAGCACCAATGTCAAGTGATTCCCACTGCCTCAAATGCCAGCACACTCTTATGGCCTCCGTGTGCTCATGTACGTATGTGGCATACATCCACACAAGCACACACATGCACATAAATAAAACCAAGTCTAGAAAACCAACAGGAACAACGCAAAGCTTTACCCTTTCTGCAGTAAACACTAGGGAAGGCCCAGCAGAGCCAAAGAGCCTCAGAGATGTCCAACTGGAGTCTGTCAGCTTTTGGTAGCATCTCTTAAGGGTGGCAGCTGTTCGTTTGGTGTCCATCTGTGTTGTGATGGGAAATCCCCAGTACCGTGACAAAGAAATAGCTTTGTCATGTATCAGAGCTGTGTGTTCAACTCAACTGTAGAGAATAAGGAAAACCACAACGTGTGGCATTTTGCCTTGAAGAACTGAGTGCTAGTTCTAGGGTAGCTGCTGCAAGCCTGGGCAGATCACTTAAACTCTTTGTGGTTCGGTTTTCCCATTACCAAAAGTCACCTACCTGTGGACCATTGTGGGACTTGGATGGATTCACACTGACACATGGCACTAACTGTCATGCTTAGTAGATGATAGCTGTTGGGACTACTCATGCTCCGTTGGCTTCTTTGGCATCTTCAGAAGATGTGGCCGTCTCCTTGGGTCCTCCCTCCGCTCACCATCTATTCTTACTTGAGATTGCATTCTTCCAGGTGCAGTGGAGAAAGTAGCCTTTGTTGAAAGACCAGAGAAGAGATGCTTCTCAAATGAGAGGTGCGGGGGTGCCGTTTGACAATGACTTCTTATCTGGGCACATATTCCAGTGTGATGACTCAGCCAGGTTACATCTCTGTGGATAAATTATTAGCGTCTTCAGGGGACAAAAGCGTTCACATGGCATGTCCTTCCCTGCCATCTGCAGTATCTGGCTGGCTTAGAGCTACAGACTGAAGGTGCTAATCATTGGTTGGTGTGGGACAATGGTCTGTATCCTGTCAATTATATTTTAAATAAATACTGATTGGCCAGTAGCCAGGCAGGAAGTGTAGGCGGGGTGACCAGGCAGGAAGTAGAGGCGAGGCAACAAGAATTCTAAGAAGAGGAAAGTTCCTTCGCAGTCCTTTCCCAGCCATAGAAGAAGCAAGATGTGATTGCCCCACCAAATAAGGTACCGAGCCACGTGGCTAGCATAGGCAAGAATAATGGGCTAATATAGTTTATAAGACATAATAAGAAACCTGAACTAATGGGCCAATCAGTTTATAACTAATGTAGACCTCTGTGTGATTTCTTTGGGACTTAACAACTGCGAGAACCAGACAGGACAGAAACCCTGACAAGAATTGGTTATATAGCAAATAACCCAGTCAGGGAGTGAGTTCACAGGTTCATTTCGCATTACTCCCCTTGACCTTAATCTTTTATATAAAGCCATATTAAATGAATAGTGAGAAAACCAACTTTTTTGTTTGTTTGTTTGTGGGGGGGGTTTTTGCTTCTAAAGCTGATGTCTTTGACTTTCATCCCATATGACAGAGGAGGACAACTCTAGTTGGGATTCAGCTTGAGGTCATCCCCCACATGACTGCCTGGGTGGCACATGAGGCCATGCCTGCCTCTCTTCTTAACAGAGGCTGAGCTTTCAGAGACCACAACAACATCTGGACCAAAGGTCTGACTTTTGGGTCACCTGAGGGAAACATCAGGACTACAGCTGCCCTGACTTCAAGCCTAGATTAGATGTTCCCAGATTCAGCTCATTGGAAATCAGATTTCCAAAACCTCACTCAGCCTGCGTTTCTTTCATTCCCCAGAAAGAGCATTCCTGGTCACGGTCTTCATACACTGCACCATGGTGCAGCCAGCTAATGGAGTTCTAAATCACCCTTACTTCCTGGCCAGATTGCGCTAAGGATGGAAGAGAAGGGAAGCCTACAGAGGATGAATCAGTAGTAGCTGCATTCAGTGTTGGTTTAAGATATTGGCACCCAAATCTCTCTTTCCATCATCTCTTGGCTTCGGACCCTAAGACCTTGCCAGAGACTGTCCTGGTTGGTTTCTCCCAGCTGAGCTCACCCTCTCATCAATTCCAAGCCCAAGACTGTTTTCGCCATACATCTGTTTTTATGACAGCTACGAAAATAGACTCCTCTTTCTCTGAGCTCACTTGGGTATCTCTTCATGCAGAAATGCCTATGGGGGCATAGAATGAACAATAATCCACACAGGTCTCAGGCCAGATCCCTCCACCCAAGGAGGAAAGGCATCTTCAGGGACTTGTGACACCAAAGCTGTTCCCTGTCCCCTACTCCCTGCCGCTGTTCATCACCACCGCCCCCAAGGGCCGCTGGGCATATCACAAGCAAAGATAGGCATACATCCTCAACTGCTGTTTGCTTTTCTCCCAGCCTGTGGGAATCAGAGGTTGGGATAAGAATTGATAAAATAAAAAAAGTGAGCATTTTTGCCATGAAAAGAATCTAAGAGGGCAATGGAAGGCCATCCTTGTGATTCCCCAGGCTGTCTGTCTTTGAAAAGGAAAGATCTGGCCAAATCTACAGAACTTGCTGCCTCTGGAGTGTACTCTTTATTTCACTCTGAGCAGCACATCCTTGTGTATGAATTAAAGATTAAAGGCAACTTAACCTGTATTTTGCTATGTTTCTATATACAGGAGAGGAAAGGAAGGAGGGCATACATGTCTTTGGTGTGATCTCAGGGTTTGGACTCCAGATTGACAGGCAGGAGACTGAAGGTTAGCGGGCCCAGGGCCTTTTCCCAACCCTTCTGGGGCTTTGCATGATCATTGAACTAGATCATTCCTCCATCACCTTATGAATGGGGGTAAGTAGGACCATACTCACTGGATTCCTGTTTGCTCTCTTCTTCCAAACTCTTTGGGCCTTGGGGTACTGATGATATCATATCTCATTGGCCATTTAACAGTCTAAGAGGGAATTCCTATCCCATGGAAAACTAGCATTTGGGCTTCTATCTCACTTTTAAAGAGAAATCCATGATTGGATAATACACAGTCCAGAAGAGTGGTGGCCACCTTTACAACTCTCAGAAGAAGCATGCTAACCCTTGTGAAGTTTGATACCAGAGCATCCCTTCTGGTAGGAGGCTGTATTGTAGGACATTTAGTTGCATCTGTGGGTTTTCTGCACACACTGATTGCCTCCAGTACCTCCTGAGTTGTGATAACCCAAATTATCTCCAAGTATTGCTAAATGTGTCCTCCAAGACAAAATCACTCTCCACGGAGGGTTGCAGCTACTGAATGAGCTACCCTTGGAGGAGACATCCCTGAAACTCTGATCCAATTAATTGTTTCTCAGAGAAGCAGAGACATAGATATGTAGACTAATTTTATGACATATTCAGAAATTGGAATGTTGCCAGAGAATATAAACCAGTTTCAACAAAAGCTCAAAAAGATAAGGCTGCAAAAAAGAAAATACATTCCTGGGCCATTCTCTGCTATCTTGCAGGCATTCTTCATGCCACTAATATCCTGTTTGTGTGAATCATGGATCATTGACCTGATAAAGACCACCCTACAGCCTGAGCGTTGCTGTAACATCTGCCAGGCACTTGGGAGTTTTCCAGGTACAAGCAGGATGTGAGCAGGGAGAAAAATACTTTACATACATGTATGGGCTGGGTGTGCCCACTTGCCTCTGATACTGTGGTTGAATAGCTATGTTAACAAATTTTAAACAGAACATACTTCAATCCACACAAATGCCTGAGCTTGGAAAGGCTTATATTAATTAAGCTATGAGAATCTGTCAGAGAGAATGTATATGCCTTAAGGACAAACCTTCTTCAAGATGAGAGACTAAAAAGACAAGCTGGCCTTAAAGGTAGGCATTATTATATCTGTAATGGTCTGAAACTGGCTTCAAATCCCACTTCTCTGGTAGCTAGTCTGGTCATGTGACCCTGCCCACCCACCGAAGAAGGTCTTATTACATGGATACAGTGATACATACCTCAGTAGCGTACCAAAGATTAGAGAGCTAGACCGATCCAGATGTTCCATGTCTAAAACTGGACTCACAAAGCACGCTTGTCAGTGATGAACAAGTTATTCTTGGTGCCTTTCTGGGACTGACCGAAATGAAAGAAGGAATTCAAGGCGTTCTTCGCTAGTGATACACTGCGCAGTATAGGACGGGGTAGCCATCTTCCAGGGAATGTTGCCTCCATGCATCTGACCCACTGACATGTACCCTGTGGCATCTGCATGGGATGCCTCTTGGAAACCGCATCCCTAAGGAGAACCATGTGGATGGCATTCACACTCCTACCCTGCTTGATTCACATTTTGCTGCGGGTGCTCCAGAGGTCCCAGACAGTCCCTCTCTTTCCAAGAAGATTCCAAATGAACAGAAATCTTGCTGCAGCTTCTGACAGCCTCCATTCATCTGTTTACCAAAATAAACTTTCAGTATACATTGAAAACTAATTCCTAGTGAAATATGCATCCCCATGGCATTTCAGCCTGGTATTTAATGTCTTTTTTATGGTTAATAATGCATCAAAAGTATCTCTAGTCTGAAACTGTCATTACATCACACACATGATGAGCAGGACCCTTTTCAGTGGCTAACAAACTTGGAGTCAGGTTTATTTCATAGAAAAATACTAATGTATAATTACAGCGGCCCCCTTCCCTCCATCTATATTTCTTTTTATAAAACCGTGGCTTGATGAGATCAATCCACTAAAAATACCTGGAGAGAGTCTTTGCTTTGTACAGATAAAGTGACATGCTGTATAAACAAGTCCAAAATCCCCTCATTAGAACACGATTCTGTTTGGAGAGGACTCTGGTCTATTCTTTCGTTCTTGTCGCTTTATTTAAAAGAAGGGGGGATGTAGGATTTTACCAATATGAAGTGCCATTATTCAGACTATCCTTCAGGTAACTATGGGTGGGGAAAACAGGATTTGAGTCAGAATCTTGCCTTCCATTTCAATTCAGAGACCCCTGAAGTTAAAAAAAAAATGCTCCATTCGCAGCAAAAAACTGAACATCACTGTGAGAGCTTTACCTTCTTTCCTGCCTCGCTTTGGTCATCGATGCTGCGAGCAGTGTGGACGGTGGTAATGATGAGGGTTAAAAGGCTCCCTCCAGAGTTATCTGGAGAACCATATCCGACTTGAAGAACGGCAGCCCTAGGGCCCATCACAGACATCCATAATGGCCACGTGCATGCACAGAAGCAATCTCACTGCAGCCCTGGACTGGTCCACATGCCTGAGGATGGTGCGATTCTGTGGGGACGGCAAGTGCCTGGCTTGATTTGTTGCTCTAGGGACCAAATGAGCTAATTAGATAATGTATATATAAAGTGCTCTGATTGGGCTTTGCACCTGGGAAACTCGTAGGAAATGGAGGCAAGAGGAGAAGGAGAAGAGATGTCAGAGGCTGCATGCACGACTGGGGACTGGCTTGGGCTCCTGGGACTCACAGACTAGGCCCCTTCCCTGTAAAATGGGAATGATGATGATGATGATGATGATGATGATGATGATGATGATGATGATGATGATATAAGGCTTACCTGCTGTCTTACATGCTTATAAAGTTGGTTAAGATGATAGGCCCTCAGTGACTAGAGCCTCTTAAGGATCATGATCATTGCAAGAAGTGCCACCTATCTTTGTGTGTAGGAAAAGCAGGAAACGTGATTAAATCTGGGTCTTGTAAGTCTCCGCTCTATTAAGGATTTGCTAGTGCTGGGGGATTTCCACTCACGGCCTGAAATTTGAGCCAAAGTGCATCGCAGAAGATGCTCACAGGTGTCCTCAGAGGCAGGGACTCATATGCACTGTAGAATGTGGAGAAGAGGAGGATGGCCATATCTGTCTGCTGGGCCATGGTGATAGACAAGAGGGGAAGGATGGCCACATCTGTCTGTGGGGCCGTGGTGATGGACTGTTATTTCCAGGAAACCATTTCAAACTTCTGGTGGAAGGTAGAGACAGCTCTCTTCTGCACTTGAAGGGAAGTCTCCTACCCATAGACTGAAGACTGGCTTTATGCAGACTCCAATGGAGGGGCAGTGAGGATATCATTTAAGGACTTCCCTCAACACATGCAACCCATAGGAAGAGTGCCTGTTGAAGCATGGAGCTTATCCCTCCCTCTAATGCTTTGCTAAGATCTGAATTTGGGGGATTCACCGAGAAGAGTTCTATTTTTAAAGCTCTGTGCCAAAGTTGGGGAGATAGCTCCATCAGCAAGAGCGAGGAGACCTCTGTGTAGGTCCCCAAGCACACACATAAAAGTGAAGTAGGGTAAAGGCTGTGATCCATGCAATAAGGAGGTAGACATAGAAGGGCACCTTGGCGTGCTGGCCAGCCAGGCTAGCTCCGGGGTCTGTAAGAGACCCCGCGCCCTGTCTCAAAAAATCAGAGGGAACCCCACAGGCACGGTTGCCATTAGTTATTAGTGTCATGCCCTGCTGTCATAAGAACAACTTCTTACCGAAACCACTGTGGTTAATGTAGACACCTATACCTTGCCAAAGCGGGAGAGTCTGTGATGGCATGCCCAGCCCTAACTGCTGATGGGCGTAGTCGACCAGTAAGCTAGAATTAACCAGGCCAGCTCAATACAACAGATTTAGTTTAATAATTGGAAAACGGGGAAACTCACACAACCTGGGTCCCATGCGGAGAGAAGAGAGCGAGTGC
>LOEQ01003134.1:158083-182336 GCA_001685075.1 Bramus lutescens | reverse complement strand
TGAGCCACCATGTGGTTACTGGAAATTGAACTCAGGACCTTTGGAAGAGCAGGCCTCTGAGCCATCTCTCCAGCCCCATCACAAGCTTCTTAAAGTCTGGGTTCTCATGTAGCTTCAGGTGTCGTTGAACACCCTGAAAGGAAAGGTTTGCCCCAGAGCATGTGCTGAGGCCACACCGTCCACAGTGGGAGACTGGGTACTGTGTGCGGGCCTCGACTGCAGCAATTGCAAACTCACCAGGCAGATCTCAGGCAATGCCACTCATCTTTGCTCCCATTCCCTAGGTGTTTATACGAGAGCTCATCTCCAATGCCAGTGATGCCTTGGAAAAACTGCGGCACAAACTAGTATCTGAAGGCCAGGTGTTGCCAGAAATGGAGATTCACCTTCAGACTGATGCCGAGAAGGGCACCATCACCATCCAGGTACTTCTGTCTTGACATCACCTAGCTGCTCCTCAAGAAGCAACCAGACTGACCAGACTCAGGAAGGCCTGCATTCCAGATCAGCTGAACTCAAGTGATGTTCTGAGCACTCTCCCGCTCTGAGGACTCTTGCTCTCACTCACCCACCCATGGGAGGAAGCTTAGAGGCACTGGCCGGCGGAAGAGAAGGAAACTTACCATTACCCAAAAGGCTGTGGTTTGCCTTTTTATTACTTTAGTGGTCTCCTTTGAAGAGTGAGAGTGGTGGAGGTTTTATTTTCACTGTTTGTGGTGCTGGGAGTTAACCTGGAGCCTGCTATACACTAAGTTCTCTGTCATTCATTTCTGCCTACCCTCAGGTTAAGTTTATCATTTTTTCTCTCTTTTTAAAGGTGTATTTATTTTTATTTATATGCATGTGTGTGCTCATGTGCACCAACATGCATTCAGGTGATGAGGAGACGAGAAGAGGGCAGCATAGAAGTTTTTTTTTTTTCTTAGCTCTTCCATTAACATCAGTGATACTTACAAGTGAGCTTACATGTATGATGTGATGAGGACTGAAATTTACCCTGTGTCCATGGTTATCAATTCTGCATGGTCTTAAGAATTCTACCCCACTGCATTATCCTGGAACCATGGTCAGAAATGCAATGGCCTGCACAGACTCCTGGGTCTGTCAGCATCCCAGAACACTCTGGTTTTGCTGGGACAACTTTATAACAAGTCTCAAACTGAAGCAATCTATTTTCTCCAACTAGTTCTTTTTAAAGATATTCCAAGTTCTGTGTATTTGTATAAATTTTAGAGTCGGTTTGTCATGTCGTATAAGACTTGAGATTTTCATTGGATTGTAGCAGGTCTGAAGATCAGTCTGGGAAGAAAGCAACAGCAAGTGAAAAGCACGAAGTCTTAGATATATCTATTTTCTCCTTTATTTCAGCCTAACATGAAATTTTTCTTTAAAGAATCTGTTGAAAGTTCCAGTGTGTCTGGGTGAGATTGCATACACTTATAATAGTTTATATATAATATAGACCTGGGGAGACTAGGGAAAGCCACAAACCCAAGGCCAACCTGGGCTACATAATGAGACCCTGTCTCAGAATAAAGCAAAGCAAAACAAAAGCAGTTTTTAAAATCCTGGTATACTAAGGTAAATATTGCAATATAAATTGTATTTAGTGACCAACTAGAAATCAAGTTTTATATAATTTTGTTGGCATAGTTATATATAAATTAATTTAAAATCATTCTTTAATTATTATTTTTCATGTTCCACAATAAAAGATTCAGACTATATCTTGGACTCTTCCTTGGAGAGAATTAGCTAGCAGGGTTTTTTTGTTGTTGTTTTGTTACCTTTTTTTGGGGGGGTGCCTATTTTGTTGGGCCCTGGCCCATGCCACAGGCATGAATTTGCAGAAGGACAGCAGTGAGGCTTTATCCAGCAATATTGTGCTGCACATTGCTGGCACAGCCCCTTGTTATAGCTTGATTGTCAAAGGTGGTTTTGTTGGCTTGTTTGTTAATTTTTACTTACTTGGTTTTTGAGAATTTCGTATGAGAACCGTATTCACACTGTTTCTAGCCCCTCTCCTCCATCCTGCCGCCTGTGCCCCATGTGGAAGTTCTTGTCTTGCTCCTGTCTTTGTTTGACTTCATTGCCTGAGCCCTCAGGGGGCTCCCTTCACACTACCCTGGAATGACATCGCAGGGGAAGGAGTTTCTGTCTGCGTCTGGCTGTGCTTTTCTCACTTTCTCAGTTGAGGAAGCACTGGTGTCTAGAGAACTCTTCAGTCCTGTGGTGGGCAGCAGTTGTTTTGTGGTGGGAAAGTAAGGAGGTCAAGTGGGTCGTGGCGGGACTTTGAAGGAAGAGAGCCTGTGATGGCCAAGACCTTGGCTTTTCACAAATGCAGTGGCCTGAGTCTATCTGCTCAGAATGCAGTATTCTGATAATTTATGAACAGTAGAGAGCGCCATCATGGTCTAGACACTGGGCAGCCCATGACCCCAGCACTAACACATCACACACCTTTCTGTGTCCTAGCTAGCTTTATGTCAACTTGACACAGGCTAGAGTCATCTGAAAGAGGGGAACCTCAATTGAGAGAATACCTCCATAAGATCTAGCAGTAGGACATTTTCTTAATCGATGGGGCAAGACCCAGCCCACTTTGGGTAGGGCCATTCCAGGCAGGTTGTCCTGGAGTCTGTTTAAAAAAAAAAAGGAGACTGAGCCATCCATGATAGCAACTCCTCCATGGTCCCCTGCATCAAGTCCTGCCTCCAAAGTCCTGCCCTCATGGCTTTTGATGATGAACTGTGCTATGGAACTGTGAGTGAAGTAAACCCGTTTCTCTCCAAGTTCTTTTTGGTCATGGTGTTCATCACAGCAGCAGTAACCCTAAGACACCATGCTAGTAGGCTCCTCCGGCTTCTTTTTGGAGTATGAGCTTGGTTTATGTCTGTGTGGTCCCAGAGATGGAACCCAACCTTGAGCTTGCCAGACAAGCATTCTGTAACTTCTGTAGCCCCAGCTGGTTGGAGTTCACCATGTAGCCCAGGCTGGCCTCAGACATAATATCAATCCTTCTGCCTCATCCTTGCAAGTTCATCATCACATCTGACTCACAGGCCTTTTACTTTTATTAGTATTGTTTTTATGGGCACTGATCTGGTGTGTAAGAGAGTTCTTATGAGCTACTCACCTCCAAATGCCCACATACTAACATTATCCCTTGGGGGAACAGAGTTTAGCAGAGGCCTGCTGCAGGAGAGAAAGGCCTGTGGCCCACATGAGAATGGCAGCTATCCAGGAATGCACCGGCCGGGGAGCTGCAGGGTTTCCTTCCTACTTAGAGGTTTAAACTGCCCCCAAAGGACCCTCACTTTGCACAGGACCCCGCAGTTATAATCAGCTGGGTCAGAAGAACCACTGGAGGATGGATTCGTGCTTGGCCTGGGTGTGGCCAGGGTATTCCTCGATGACTTGCTGACCTAGTTCCTTCTTCCCAGCATTGGTTTTGTTTATTTCGTGGAACTGAGGATGAAACCCAGGCCCTCCAAAAATGACTAAACTACTGCTGCACCCTGGGCCTGGGGTGTTTTCTGTGACAAGACCTCTGACCCTTCTGATACTGTGAACTGACAGGACTGGACTTTTTGTTTGTTTGTTTTTGTTTTTAGAGACAGAGTTTCTTTGTGTAGCATTAGATCCTGTCTTGGCACTCACTCTGTAGACCAGACTGGTCTCAAATTCACAGAAATCCTCCTGCCTCTACCTCCCAAATGCAGGAATTAAAGGTGTGCGCCACCAACACCCAGCTAATACTGGCCTTTCTGATGAGCTTGTAGTATGCATTGTCAGCCCTGCCTAGCCAGTGTCACTGAGACTATCAGTATTCCTGGTTCTGTACGTGTGCTTTGGCCTAGCTACACAGGGACTGTGTGTAACAGTATCTCTCTCTTCAGGACACTGGCATTGGGATGACACAGGAGGAGCTGGTGTCCAACCTGGGCACAATTGCCAGATCAGGGTCAAAGGTAGGTATAGCCTAGAGCATTGTCCCTCCACCCAGGGACAGTTAGTGGTGTCATGTTAGAGCAGAGGCTGAAGTCACACTCCTCAGAGCTGCAGCACAGTGAGTAGACACTCTGAAGCCTGCCTGTTCAAGTCCAGGAGAAGCTGTTCCATTTCCTGACTTGTCTTCAAGTTAGCCCTCGGCCACCCCCTGAGCTATAAAGCCTGACCCAGTCAGTAGAGTTAGCCATTTCTCCCAAGCAGCATTGCTTTTAAGAATGACCTTGGGCCACCATGCCTGCACGTGCTGTGGTTCTAAGGACAGCCAGCTAGCTGTTAGTAGTCATTTTATTCTCAGTGTGATGGAAGCTGTGCTGGGAAGGCAAGATGTCTCTGTCCTGGGGTGCTCAGCAGAGGCCAAAGGGCTGCATGGCCCTCTGCATCCTGCGTGGTTTTCTGTATGTTTCTGCTGTATAAATGGCACCATTATTAAGAAACTAAGTCTCATGAGAACTTCTGCTTTAATACTTTTCTGTGCTGTGACTTCTACCCATGAAGGTACTTGTGAGTTTTTGTATAAGGTAGTTTGCACTATCTCAGAGACAAGCCATGAGCTGCACATGCTGGTTTTGAATGAATTAAAACAAAATGAGATGTAGAGTCGACTCATTGATTGCACTAGCCAGATGTGCTGGGAGCTGCCATGTTGCATGTATGCAGAGAACAGATCTTTGCAGGATGTTCTAGGCAGCCAGCTTAGGCCAGAGCAGTGGACAATGACAATGTGAGAATAGCCAGTCAAGTACTGGAGTGTAGCACAGAAGCATGTGTTCATCCTCTATGTCTATGGGACCCCAAAGTGAAAGTATTTTTAAAGTGTACCTGTCCTGAACACACTAATTCTTTAAACAATACACTCTGGCTATTTATACTCTGGGTGCTGTAAGCAGCGATAGTCTTCAGTATGGGGGCAGAGAGTGTAGGTTATATAGAAACTCCTTTAGAGAAGATACTTACCATCCATGGATCTTGTCCCCTACCCTGGTCCTGGAACTATATCTCAGGGCACACTAAGGGACAGTGGAACCAGGTTTGTACTATTTCTCACAAGATGGTATAGAGCCCAGGAGACATGACACACAAGATAACTGTAGCAGCTCCTCAACCTGCTGACCCACAAGGTCAAGTTTCCTCTTTCCTCATCTGATATGACCTGAAGTTGTTGGCAACAATCAGTGTAAATAGGGTACAGTACTGTCCCTGTCTGGGCTGGCTGGTGGCTTTGGGCAGCTTGTTCCAGCTTTTGTTGACCTGGTCTTTTATGAGAATGTAGGGAGGTAGAGAAGGTATCAGTGTGCTTGCTAAGTGATTGCTTTTGACATATGCTAGAGGACCGTGCTGGGCACAGCACAGGTGGGATCAGCCTCTCTGAGCAGTCTTTGCCACCACAGGCCTTCCTTGAAGCACTACAGAACCAGGCAGAGACCAGCAGCAAGATCATTGGCCAGTTTGGAGTGGGTTTCTATTCAGCCTTCATGGTGGCTGACAAAGTTGAGGTCTATTCCCGCTCTGCGGTCCCAGACAGCCCAGGTTACCAGTGGCTTTCAGATGGGTAAGTAAGAAGGGGCCCACCTCACAAAGGCAATGTCCCTTTCCCTAATGTCATCTGTCATGCAAACTAGAGATTCCCTGGGAGTTTGCAGTTGACTCAGTGTTGAGACAGGATCTTTATATTTATTTAGCACAAGTTATCCTGGAGTGCCTTATGTAGTTAAAGTTGTCCTTGAACCTACCACAGTCCTCTTGCCCTAGCTCCTGAGTGTTGGATCACAGATGTGCACCACTGCATCCAGCAAGAGTTAGAAGTTCTTAAGATGCAATTGTACAGTTTGTGGGCTGTTTCCATGAAGCCAGACTTTTCTGCTTTGGGAAGCCAAGTGGCCTTGGACATGGGTTACCGGGCTCAGTGGTGCTGTCCTGTTTGCGGTTAGGCTGAAAGAACAGGCCTTCCTCTGGTGCCCTTGCCTGCAGCCATGCAGCTAGCTTTCCCTGGCCTTGGTGCTGTGGGGGCCCCTTTCCTACTGACCTTTATGCTTCCTAATCTTTTTTTTTTTTATTTTTTAGTTTTTCGAAGCAGGGTTTCCCTGTGTAGCAGTCCTAGCTGTCCTGAAACTCTTGTAAAAACCAGGCTGGCCTCAACCTCACAGGGATTCACCTGCCTCTGCCTCCTGAGTGCTGGGATTAAAGGCGTGCGCCACCACCACCTGGCCTTCTTTCTAATCTTGACACAGTCACCTACCCAGCTCATTGAGGGTGCAGGGGGTAAGCCTGTGTGGGGCCTTTCCCAAGACAGGACTGACCTTGTCACTCTCTTCTGTCTGGCAAGGGCAGTGTGCTCTCAGATAGTTTTCTTCTCCCATATACATTTTAGGGTGATGTCTGACAAGGTAATAAGTTGAAACAAATTCAGACTACTCTTGAAGAGATTGGTACCTCACCCAAACTGAAGCTTGCTTCCATTTTTCTCATCTTGATTTCTGAGTCTTTGAGAATTTCCTACAATGTGTTTTGATCATAGTCACCCACACCTCCCAGACCTACCCCATCCCCAACCCATCCAACTTTGTGTTCCCATTTTTTTTTAAATGCATCCAATTCAACTTGTGATACTCATATATATTCTTAGATGCCTTCATAGTGGTCTACCTGCGAGATGACCTTAAAAGTGGTTTTTCCTTTCTGAGCGGCTCTCAATTGCAAATAGCTCCTTTGCTAATGCCTACCTCCCTGCCCCAAGCTGGGATTTTGTCTGGCTCGAGCTTTGGTCAGTCTTGTGTATGTTGTCTCATCTACTGTGAATTCATATGTGTAACTGGCTCTGCAGTCTTTCCATCCCTTGTCACAGTGACCCCTGAGCCTCAGCAGGAAGGGCTCTCCTGTGTTCTATAGCTGTGACAAGCACCACAACCAAGGCAGTGTACAAAAGAATGCTTGTAATTGGGCTGTTGGCTTGAGAGAGTTAAAGTCCATGATAGTGGAGCACAAGCATGGTGGCAGGAATAGCTGAGAGCTCACGTCATGCTCCACAAGCAGGAGGCAGAGAGGGCATGCTGGGATTGCTACAAGTCTTTTGAAGCCTCCAAGCCTGCCCCAGTGATACCCTTCCAACAAAGCCACACTTGCTAATCTTTCCCAAACAGTTCCACCAACTGGGGACCACATATTCAAACATGAGCCTGTGGGAGTCAATCTCATTGAAACCACCACATATTATGAACAAAAGCTTTTGTGGTAAGGATTGGCAGAAGCTCTATCTGTGGGTAAAGCTATAGATTATTAGAAGTCAGTTTAACACTTTGTCCATTTAGCAGAGTAGTGGTACTCGCTTCTCCCCTAGGGCCTCTGACCTGCCTGGCCACAGGTTCTCCCTGCTCATTGTGCCAGGTAAGGGCTTCACTTGTGGAACAGGCCTCAAGTCGGATCAGACAGTAGTTGGTTACTCTCATGACATTCATGACACTATTGTGCCAGTGGGCATATCTTGCCAGTGTAGTCATTGTTGCAGCTTGCAGGGTTCACAGCTGATTAAGAGTGGTAATTCCTTTTTTCCTTGGTAGTGTGCACAGCACTTTCCAGCACTGTGAAAGCCAGCCGGTAGGGATGAAGCTTCCAGTTGAGTACCAGCTTGATTTCTCATGGTCTATGACTCATTGTATGGTGTCTTCAGCAGTAAGGTCTTAATGTAAACATTGAAGGGTAACCAAGAGCATTGGCAGTAACCTGTAATGTTGGGGATGGGGAGTCTATGGATACTCACTAGCTAACAACTCCAAAAGAGGTAACCTGTTCCTGGCACTGGGCATTTTGTTATCCTGTGAATTAAGGGGCATGGTTGCCTCAATATAGGGTAAATGCATTTTCATTCTTTTTGCATGTGTGTTTGTGGATATTTTAGCAAGCATCAGTAGTAGTAGATTTCCATAGGATTTTTTTGAAATGTCCCTAGTATTAGTTATTCCTTTCTGTACTCCCTCCTCTACCGTATCCTTCCATCCCTCTTCCCATTTAACCCTTTATGCCTCTGTATTCAGTCTCCCCTCTTTTGAAATCACCCTGCCTGTGGCTCTTTACTAATTCCCTGACCTATGTGTATTCTAAAATGAGCACACACTGAAGAGTCAAAGCTAACATCCATAAAGGAGAGAAAACAAGACATTTTGCATTTCTCTTCCTGGGTTTTTATTGTTGTTTGCACATTTGTTTGGTTGGGGTTTTTTTAATATTTATTTATTATGTGTAGTGTTCTGCCTGCACACCAGAAGAGGGCACCAGATCTCATTACAGATGGTTGTGAGCTATCATGTGGCTACTGGGAATATAACTCATGGCCTCTGAAAGAGCAGTCAGTGCTCTTAACCTCCGAGCCATCTCTCAAGCCCTGTTTGTATTTTTAAGGTCAGACTAGCAAGGTTTTAGTGAGAAGTGGAGTAGGAACTCTCTGCAGGGTCTCTTAAATGGGTTGCCCTGAGTTAGATATTTTTAAATGCATCTGCATGCTCCCAGTCAGGAAGCTGGCTGCACACACCCTTTAGTCTGTATTTCAGCAATTCCCTGAGAACAGTTCGCAGTGGGCACTACACAGTGTTGGCAGGGAAAGGTCGGGGGCAGAGCAGAGGATATTCCCTCCACTTGCATTTCTGAAATTGTTTCTGCTCACCTTGGGGGTCGTAAGTCACATGGAATCAGCCCCTTCCCCAGCATGCTGTGCTAATGTAGAGCTAAGCTAGGCCTACTTTTCAGTCCCATGCCAAGGAGGTTGTCGTAAAGGATGACAGCGTGACTGAGGAGTCCCAGGACTCATACCCTGTACCAATTCGCAGCTGTCCTGGACCCTAATGCCTGTTCACTGACATAGGGATTTTGCCAGAGTCAGAAGATACAGAGCTAGATGGGGTGGTGCAGATCTGTAATCCCAGCATGGCGGAGGGTTGTAAGTTTGAGTCCAGCTTGGGCAGCTTAGCAAGATTCTGTTTAAAGGAAAACAAGGGCAGAATGGGGCGGTCTTTGCTTTTCTTCCACAAACTAGTATGTGTTCCACTCTTGAATATTAGGGAGTGATTGGGTCTGCCACACAGGATGTGACCCACAGCTGGCTGTGGAGCTGATCTTGCTCTTCTCTGTATTTTAGTTCTGGCGTGTTTGAAATTGCCGAAGCTTCAGGAGTCAGACCTGGGACCAAAATAATCATCCACCTCAAGTCGGACTGCAAAGATTTCGCTAGCGAGTCCCGGGTGCAAGGTAAGGACAGCCAAGCCTGCAAGGCAGACATGCCTGGGTTAGGGGCATGGGCACAGCATGGATGGGTCAGGAGAGGACTCAGCTTCCTACTCAGCTGCCACATCTGTGGAAAACGAGTTCTCACCAGCCCTGTTTCAGGAATCTTGATGGCAGGGCTATGTAGCCCTCTGTCATTTCCTGCTGGGGTTGGAAGTCTGTCATGCCCTGAGATCTATGACTCTCCCATTTTCTGGGCAGAGTCTTCTAGGCCTTCTGAGAGCTGAGGAGAGATGAGTACTTCCAGCCACTGTTTGACTCACCAAGAGCTCTTCAGGGCGCTAAGCAGATCCTTTGCCACCAGATGGCCTCCTATTCCCATGGTGGATGTGACCTCCCTGGAGGCTGTTGGTCTTCACTGTGTGTCTTTCTCCTACAGATGTGGTGACAAAGTATAGTAACTTTGTCAGCTTCCCCTTGTACCTTAATGGAAGGCGGATTAACACCTTGCAGGTGAGACCCTGGGCTGCCTGTGAGGCTCAGGCAGCTGCAGAAACCCTCTCAGGGATGTCGAGGGAGATGAGTATAAGGGGACATTGCTTAGATTCACAGGAGAGATGAGAGCTAGGGGTACAGACAGTTTTCCTTGAGGTGTAAGTCACATGACACCAAGTGCTCCTCCCCCAATTTATTGAGTGGCAGTTGTGTTATACAGCCAGTTCTGTCTTCACAGCTGGTTTTAGAACACTTCTAGCATCCTGAGAAGCAGGTCTGTCTAGCTGTTCTCATCCCCAGACCTTAGAGCCACAGTCAACTTTTCTGTCTGGATTTGCTTAGTTTGGGCATTGTATATCAATAGAGTTTGTGACTGAGTAGTGTTTCATCTCACAGATAGATCACAGGTATTGCCTTATCTCTTGTCTCTGCTGAACATCCTCATGTCTGGTCCCCTGCTGTCTTAGTTCTTCCCAGCCTGTTGTCACAGGGAGGGGCTCTTGCTCCAGAGCCTTTTGTATCTTATTCCTTATGTCACCTAAGCCTACACCAGCATGGGGGTTTCCTGATTCCTGTGGCCTGTGTATGGGTCTCATCCCAGGCCCCTGCAATCATTGAGAAGCATGTTTTGGACATGACACCTCCCCTTTGATATCAATCTTCAGGCCATCTGGATGATGGACCCAAAGGACATCAGCGAGTTGCAGCATGAGGAATTCTACCGTTACATTGCTCAGGCTTATGACAAACCCCGTTTCACTTTGCACTATAAGACGGATGCACCACTCAACATCAGCAGCATCTTCTATGTGCCAGAGACGGTGAGATGTTTGACTGTTCACAGCATAGCCCTGGGTCCAGAACTAACTCAAAACACCCAAGGGGGTTCCCTCAGAATCACTGCACATATAGAACTGCATGTATTTGCCATTTTGGTGCAAGGGTTGAGGCTTCTGCAGGCTACTGCTACTCCCACTTCCCTCTACCCTGCAGCTTTGCAACAGCAGCTCTCCCAAATCCACAGTGCAGAAGCCTAGGTGAGTTCTGCTCCCCTGCCCTCCGTCAGTGGACCCTGGCAGCATTCCGTTTATTTTGCTGTCTGGAAAAGGACTGGGCCCTCCCTAACTGTGAGTGAGGTTTTTAAGCAAGACCGTTGATATCCATGGATTAGCAGAAATGCTGAGTCTTAGCTCACTGGGGCTTCCTAGATCAGCCTACACTGCAGCTGCAGCCAGTGCTGAGGTAGAGTGGGGAGCTCTAGGAGGGCGGCCCAGGAGGCTGCAGGCCATGGGAACTCTAATGCCCAATTCCCACTGCATGTCTTCATGTGTCAGGAGATAGTCCTGTTTTCCCACAACCATTTCAAAAATGTAAAAAAAACCATGGCCAGGCCCCATCTTGCCATGGTGGTGGGGAAACTCATACTGACTTTGGCGTGGAGGCTGTGGTTTGCTGTTTCTGACTCCTGGTAATATGTGACACTTTGTGGACATATAAGACTTGTTTGGTGTCCTTGCTTGGTGCAGCTGGAGGAGGTGCCCATCCCTCCAGAGCACTCATGGATTCTAGCAGAGCTGACACATGAGGGGCTCGTCTGTGTGGCCCAGGGAGGGCTTGGCTCTCGGCCATGCTGTCCTCTATCCTACCTTCCTTTACCTGTCGATTCTGCTATTAGCACCTGGTCATCTTCCTTTCTTCCAGAAACCATCCATGTTTGATGTGAGCAGGGAGCTGGGCTCCAGTGTGGCACTTTATAGCCGCAAGGTCCTCATCCAGACCAAAGCTACAGATATCCTGCCCAAGTGGCTGCGCTTTGTTCGAGGTACTGTTGCTGCCACCCAAGCAGGACTGAGGAGCAGTGTTCCCCTACCGTTCCTCCCCCTCTTACCACCCATGGCACACATAAGGGGAGACCAGTTCAGAATGTGAGACCTCAGGTAATGGTTGAGGTCCCATTTGTACAGGGGTTCTAATGTTCCCTGTCTCCTTAGGTGTGGTGGACAGTGAGGACATTCCCCTCAACCTCAGCCGAGAGCTCCTGCAGGAGAGCGCGCTCATCCGGTAAGCCTAGCCAGCTGGCATGGCATTCTCGTGAGGACTGTCCTTTACTTGGTTCTGCCCTCTGCCTTGGGTGTAGCTTCCAGGAGCCAAGAACAGAGGGCAGAGAGAGGCCTGAGAGCAGGATCCCTCCATGACCTTCTTAAGTGTCCTGACCTCTGAGGTCTACTGTTGAACAAATCATCCTGGTCAGGAAGAATTTAGGACTGGCTGGATAACTGCTAAGGTTGAGCCTAGAAGTAGTGGAACTATGCCAAGGCCAGGCTGGACTGTATTAACTGGCATCTCAACTTGTCCCCTTTAGTTACAGGCACTCCAAGGAATGTTTTGCAAAGCACTTGCAACAATGCATAGTACCTATATATTATTTATCCAGGCTCTTAGGGTGGAACACAAGTGACTTTTCCCATTAAATATAAAATGTACAATGAATAAAGAAAGAATTTGATCCTTTTCTCTGCCCACTCTGATGCTGCTAACCCCAGACTGCAGAACGCATGCCAACAGTGCAGGGCAGCTGCCGGCCCCATGATGGTGCTTTCCCATTGCTGGTGGTACATGTGAAGGCCCAAGCTCTCGATGTTCAAGAGCTCCTAAGGGGTGGGAAATGCACTGCTGCCTTGCTCTCCACTAATGAAAAGGGCTGTGGGCTATTTTTGAAGAGTTACTGGTCCCAGCTGTTGCCCATTATTGTCCCCTGCCCCTAACCCGCCCAGGTATGGCCACAGTTGGAGAGATTCTAGACACTGTGTCTCAGAGTTGGATAGGCAGGGGTGACCATAGAATAAGCATAGAGCTGAATTGGGTCTAGGAAGCTCTTCTGAAACTAGGAAGTCAGACCTGCTGCTTGTGTGGAGACAGCTCTCAGAATCCTGGAGGTGAGGTGGCTGTGCGTCAGTGTCCCCAGTCTGACGGAGCAGCTGTGCAGCTGTGTTAGGTGTGGTGTGCAGCCAGCGCCTCCTTCCTGCTGGGTAGTCGGACTGAGCTTACCCTGTACAGAAGTGGCACCTTAGCCAGAATGTTAAACGACCCAAAATCTTCCCGAGTTGGGGAGTAGGCTAAAAACATGTCTGCTCTGGACCCTCTGAGACGGAATTGTCTTCTTGATGCCGTTTTGGTTGGGTGTTGGTTGGGTTGTCACCAACCTACAGAGACGTCTTTCTACCCAGTAAGACTTCTGTAGCAGCAATTGGCTTTGGTTAATCATTGTCCTCAAGCCCCACTGGGGCTACAGTTTTTACCCCTCAGGTTGTGAGCATGTAGATTTTGTGATGTTGCGTGTCTCCGGAGACATAAAAAACAGAATAGAGAGGGAACTGGCAGCGAAAATAAAGACTGTGGGGTTCTGCTTTGTGGGGAAGATTGGGGTTACCTCATAGAAGCAGGCGACTCACAGGTAGCTGTACCAAGTCCACTTCAGCATTTCTAAGACTGTGTGGCTGTGGCAGCAGAATGATTGAAATCTCAAGAGAGGGTTGGTTTCTGCCCTGAGAAAGTTTTGTGAGCCCCACTCTCCTGGGAAAGGACAGTAACCACGCCAGGGGAGCTGTTTGTCGTATGCTTCTGTTTCTACACTGCCGAGACTGCAGACCACTGCTTTGCTTCTGGTGGCCAGAGGAAATAGTCTCAGTTCACTGCTTGCCCCGGGAGTCTTATGGCATCAAGCCACACATTCTGTGGAGTGGCCCTGCATTTGGAAATGTGTGACGCTCCCAGGAAAGAAAGGCTGGACCTGTAGATGGGGCAGGATTTTTGACTTGTCCCTTGATTAGTGGTGTTCTGTTTGACTCTGGGGTAAAGGGATGTCTTCCAGGCCTCTCTCCGTTCGATGACCCTGCTGTCTCTCGGTGGGTGTCGTGTGAAGTGGTAGGAACGTGAGTTTGTACACACACATTATTATTATTTTGGGGGTTTGTTTTGTTTTTTTTTTCTTCTGCTTTTGTTTTTGCAGCACTGGTTATTGCCAGGCAAGTATTCTACCACTGAGCTACTTCCCCAAACTTGGAGCACTTTATTATTAAGAAGAATGTAGATGTAATCTTCAGCAAATTTTCAATATTTCACTTACTTATGATCTTTTAAAATTGATGTTAGGATTGAACTGAAGGATTCATACATGCTAGGCAACCCTTTCTATGGTATTAAATAGTATTTAAAAATATTTGCCACTTGTCTGGACTGTAGACTGTTTACCTGTTTTAGTCAGGGAATGATCTATTCCTGTCTTACATTATTCTGGTTTGGAACTGCCTTTGTGCTGGCCCAGGCACACCAGACACTGCGTGCGGGTCATGGCTCTGTTATGATCACAGCATCAGAGAACCTAAGACAGTGACCATCCTTTACTAAAGCCCACTCCTGTGCACTTGACCCTGACACCATTAATAAAACTGCTTTCAGCCTTTATGTGATAATACAGTAAAAATGCCCATTAGAGAATCATATTGTAACTTTGCCAAGTTACAGTGTGTGTGTAATGTACTCAGTATATTTCAGGTTATAAGTGTGTAATGCAGACAGTACTTACCTAAATATGAGGCCCTCTGTGGTGTAAGTGTAGCCTTCATGTGCACACATGCTGTGCGTTTGTGCTGTAACTTATCCCTGTTGGCATTTTCCTACATTTTTTGGGGGGGGCGGCAGGGAGGTGTAGGCTTTGTTTTGGTTTTGGTTTTTTGAGACAGGGTGTTACAGCTCTGTGTTACAGCTCTGGCTGTCCTGGGATTCATTTTATAGCCCAGGCTGGCCTTGAATTTACTCAGATCCTCCTGCCTCTGCCTCCTGACTGCTGGGATAAAGGGCATGTGCAGGCCACCGCAGCTCTGTTCTAACTCAGACATCTCTTCCTGCCTCTAGCATAGGTAGAGATAGGTGGCTTCAGCAAACCCTGAGTCTGTCTGTTCATAGTTAAATAGTCATGTTCTATAGTAGAAGTTACCCTCCTTATCTGCTGGTGCCCAGGGTAGATACCTCAAGATGTCCACTGCTGGTTGTCCTCTTGAAGTTTGTCATGCCATCTTCCTGCAGGGCGCAATGAGCTTCTCCTTTGGGGTGTGTGCAGGGTCCCTTTGGTTCTGTAGTTTCCATTTGGCTCCAGGTGTGCTTCTGTGCCTGTCTGTTCCTTCGGGCTCTGGTGGGTTGTGCCTTTCTCACGCCCCTATGGCCCTGGTAATACACAAAAAACCCTGTTCACAATCAGTAACTTCTGTTCTGTAGGAAACTCCGGAATGTTCTACAGCAGAAATTGATCAAGTTCTTCCTTGACCAGAGTAAAAAAGATTCTGAAAAATATGCCAAGTTCTTTGAAGATTACGGCTTGTTCATGAGGGAGGGCATCGTGACTACTGCGGAGCAAGACGTCAAGGTAGGCTGACTTCCGGTGGAAGACAAGGCAGATGGGCGCTTGCCCTCTGCTGCCAGGGGCCAGCAGTTGAAAAATTGGGCTCCTGGGTCTCCTGATAGATAGCATGTGTCCTTAACTGTTTAGTCAAATTCAAGTGACTGACCGGCTACCTGATAAAGGCAACTCAAGGGCAGATTTCTCTGTTTCCCTTGGGTGTGGAAGGGAGGATGTGGCTGGAGTCCAGACAGAGAATTCCTGTGTTTTCTGACTATCTCTTTTTTTCCTCTTAATTTTACCTGGGCACCCAATCTGTGGGATGGTGCCATTCACACTCAGAACAAGTGATTCCCTTCAGTTAATTGTGGCTCCTTCAAGTTTTCAAGTTGAGGGTTGTGTTTGTTTGTTTGTTTGTTTTTGGTTGGTCAAGACAGGGTTTCTCTGTGTAACAGCCCTAGCTGTTGTTGTTCTTAGGGCTTTTGTGGAGAGCTGAGATCTGTGCAGAGCTGCTGGAATCCTTTGGCGCTAGGTTAAGAGGTTGGATGCGCCGCCCCCCACCCCAGACTCTCCCAGAGGTGCGCTTTGCCTAGGCATGCGTGTCTGAGTCCTGTCAAGGTGACTGTCAGGATCAGCCTCACATACCCTTGTGCCACAGGCATTATGCTCTTAGCTGTAAAGCCTCTTATCTCTTGACACCCTGGCCCCAGCAGCTGGCAGGAGGAGGGGTGTTGTGGGTTCAAGGAGACTACAGAAAATCAGGGGTGAGAATGGGGTTCTGCCTTAGTTACATTTCTTTTTTTTTTCTTTTCTTTAAAGACAGGGTTTCTCTGTGTGGCCCTGGCTGTCCTGGAACTCATTCTGTAGATCAGACTGACCTCAAACTCATAGAGATCCACCTGCCTCTGCTTCCCAAGTGCTTGGATTTAAGGCATGTGTCATCAACACCTGGCTTGACCTACCAGGACCACTTGCCCAGGGTTGGCACCCCACAGTGGCCTGGGCCCTCTCACATCAATCATTAGTGAAGAAAATGCCCCCACAGACTTGGCTGTAGGCCACTCTTATGGAGGTTTTTTCTCAGTTGGAAGTTCTTTCCAAATGACTATAACTTGTTGACAAAAAACCTAGCAAGTAGTCACTGTATTCTTGGTAAAGTCTTTCACACCACCACTACTGGGGCCAGGAATTTAGCTAATTATAGAGTTAATAGCTTAAAAATGATCAATTTGTTCCTAAACGGCTTGAGACATTTCTTATTGAAGTATCACTTGCATGCTGTAGAGTCCATCAGTGTCACTGCCTTAAAGGCCACATGTAGCTCATGGGTGTGAAGGTGCCAGGCTGGTTCCGTGGCTTTTCTCTGAGCTCCTTCCGCAGACTGTCAACATGTTCAAGCAGTACTAGTCCACTTACCATCGCTATTTGTTACTTGTCTGTCGCTGTGGCAAAGAGCTGAGACGATCAGCTTGAAGAAGGAAAGGTTTATTTTCACTCAGTGACCTTTGATATTTGGGAGCTTTGATGAGGCATTAAGGAGCATGTAGTGACAGGAAGGGGCTGTGGACAAACACACCCTTAAAGGAAACACCCCAGTGATTCTACCAACTAGACCCCGGTCCTAAGTCCCTCGCCCCCACTTCCTATTAGAACTCATCAGTATGCCAGAGCCCTTGTGATCCAGTCAGCTCTCGGCCTCAACGATGAACTGCTGCTTAGGGCACCCAGCTCATGAGCCCTTGGGAGTACTTATGATCTATGATCCAGTGTGTGATACATCATTCTCATCCATCTCAGTTTTCAAGATTTATTCATTTGTGTATACATCTGTGTATGTGCACATATGTATGCAAGTACACCCATGAAGGCCAGAGAGTGTTGGTGGCCCTCTGTCACTCCCCATCTATACCTTTTTATGACATTCTATGTCCCTAAACTCAGAACTTAGATTTTCTCAGCTTGGTTGGAAGCCAGAAAGCCCCACCTTGGAGCTGGGGTTACAGGTGTGTGAGACACCCAATTGTGTAAGTGCTGGGGTCTAAATTCCAGCCCTCCTGAAGACTGCAGCAAGCTCCTGTAACCACTGGCTTTCTCCAGCTCCTGATCTGAGAACCTTTAGCTAACAGCATGTAATAGCATTTGTTGAGCCAGAGCCTTTTTCAGATGCTCAGTACACATTTTCACTAGGTGTATTTGTGTACAGTAAGAGCCAGATGCGCCTTGCCTTGGCAGATCTGAAAACCTTTGTCTCTGTCTGCTTTGGTCTCCTTTGTGTCCAAGGCACAGCATATAGCACATTCATTTGGATCTGCCCCAATTGTTCTTCATATCCTTCCCCCAGGTTTTTGTGCTGGGATGGTCAGAGGTGACAGTGGTTTAGATAAGATAGCTTCCAAGCTGGTAGCTCCAGGACCTGCCTTGTTGCTGTTCTTTTCTGCCCAGCCCTTATGGGCTGCATGGGTCATATCTCTGTCTTGTTCCCTAAAGGCCCTTCTCTCTGCTATATACTCAAGAACAGGTACCATGAACACTCCTGGGTCTGAGGACACTGGGAAATGTGGAATTTTTGTCTGTGTCTAGTTGTCACTGGAGAGAGAGAAGATACTAGGCACCAGAGTAGTGTCTGCATGAATAGGGCTGGCAACCCTGAAACAGTTCGCCCAGCTCTTCTGGAGGCCCTAAGCCACCTAGGTCCTATATGTCTTCAGTGGGACTCCTGGGCCTGTCTGAAACCACGAGTTCACCACTGTGTCTAGGGAACAGGCCAGGGAGCCAGAAAACTTCAGGCTTCACCAAGAGTTGGGGATAATGCTCAGATCTTCTGGGGTAAGCAGTGATTTACCCACATATCTGCAGGAAGACATCGCGAAGCTGCTACGGTACGAGTCTTCAGCCCTGCCTGCTGGACAGCTGACGAGTTTATCAGACTATGCCAGCCGAATGCAGGCTGGCACCCGTAACATCTATTACCTCTGTGCTCCTAACCGGCACCTGGCTGAGCATTCACCGTACTACGAGGCCATGAAGCAGAAACACACTGAGGTGGGTGGGCTCCGGCCCTTTGCCGGGCCAACGTTGGTATCTTAGAGGGTCTGAGCTCTGAGGAAAGGGTTTGAACTCCCAACTCTGCGTAGGAGAAAATGACTGAATGTGTTTGAGGGCCTGTAGGCAGTGCCTGTCTGTGATGTGGCTGTTGTTAGGTAGATGAATAATGTGTGTTTCTGTCACTAAGCCTCTCTCAGAAGCTTCTAATGAGCTCTTGCCCAGGCCTCAGAGCCCCGTGTCCATGGTGTCCCCTCTGTTCTGTGGGTTGATGGGCTTGGATGCCCACAGGTGCTCTTCTGCTACGAGCAGTTTGATGAACTCACTCTGCTGCACCTGCGAGAGTTTGACAAGAAGAAACTGATCTCTGTGGAGACAGACATCGTCGTTGACCACTACAAGGAAGAAAAGTTTGAGGACACATCTCCAGGTGACTCCCATCTCTCTCTGGGGTATGGTCCCATGTGAATGTTGGGCAGAAGACTGTCACTTGACCCACAGGGCCATCTTGACCTGCCCATGAACATAGAGCATTCTCTTTCACTTGCATTCTGGTTCACCAACCTATAAAGGAGGCTGCTTGGGAAACATCCAAGGGCCAGGCATTGTTTTGCTACCACCACTACCACCACCACCCCCTTGTTTTTTTTTCTTGAGACAGGGTTTCTCTGTGTAGCTTTGGAGCCTGACCTGGAACTCGCTCTGTAGATCAGGCTGGCCTTGAACTTACAGAGATCTGCCTGCCTCTGCCTCCCAAGTTATCGGGGGTTTATGTTGGGGTTAATCCCACTAAACATCTCAGGATTCAGAAGGATCACTATAGCAGGCAAAAACTGGCTAAAGATATCTGAGGGTAAATAAAATAAATTAGCTCACACAAGTCTTTTATCATGTCCTGTTTATTCTTCCTGTGCTCTCTCCGAGACTCTTCATGTCTCCCTTTCCTGTCCCTGCTGTTCCATCACTGCTCTGCCATCCCACCTGGCTTCCAGTTAACAAGCATGTCTTCACAGAACCATGAAATAAGTAAAGGAGGCACCTATGTCTCAGAAAGGGTGTGGCTGTGAAGCTCCCCAGCATATATCAGGAGGATTAATTTAAGTATCAATACAAAATTCTAAGAAGATTTTGTGCACTAACTGTATTTCTTAAGTGTAACTAGTTAATCTAGAAGTTTGTGAATAATAATTGTAGTAAATGCATCAGTTGCTGTTGCACTTTCTGAGCGCCTCTGCTTCCTTCCCGAGCAGCTGAGAACACAGCCTTGGTAACCATAGTAACCAGCAGGCCTGGGAGGAAGGCAGAAGTGCTTGATTTGCATTAGTGCCTAGCTAGCTGAGTTGTCCAGCCCCAGCAGGGTGCCTGCAAGCCCCCAGGTGAGGAGTTTCTTTCTCTGGGGCTGCTTTAGTGACTCAAGCCCTTTTCCTGTATCTCTAGGGGTAAAGGCATAAACAGATAATTTCCTGGGCGCTATGATCATGTTAGTTGAAACCAAGGTGAAGGGTAAATACAGAATATTAATAGCTTGTTAGGTTAGAGCAAAAGACCAGTGGATTACACCTTCCTGAGTCTGCTGTTTGTCAGTGAGAGCAGACATACTGTCTCTCTGTTCAGTGCCTCCTACTTGGGGCTCCTTTCTTGTCAATGAGTCCTGTCAATAAGAATAATTGTGGAGGCCAGGCAGTGGTGGCACATGCCCTTAATCCCAGCACTCGGGTGACAGAAGAAAGCAAATCTCCGTGAGTTCTAGGCCAGCCTGGTCTACAAGAGCTAGTTCTAGGACAGGCTCCAAAGCTGCACAGAGAAACCCTGTATCGAAAATAATAATAATAATAATAATAATAATAATAATAATAATAATTGTGGGGGGCTTGCTTATGTAGATTTGACTGTTAGAACAAAGGGTTTGGGTTTGGCTGAGTGAATCTTTTACACCTGTGCCCCGTAGTGGACGTCATCCAGTACAGGAGAAGTCAGGTTTAAGGAATGATTTATACACTGCAGGGATATTATGGAAGGGAGAAATGTCATTATTTCACAAGAGTTCTACAGAATTGACAGTGGCAATCCAAGAGACAAGTGTTCCTGAAGCCCTGCAAATTAGCTCCCATATATGGAGTGTACACTCCCATAAGTCTGTCTGGTGGTCCATCAGCTTTTACTGTGTAGTCTTGTAGGCTCACATCACTGAGTGCTGGGATTAAAGGCATGCACCACCACCACCCAGCTCCCCCCCCCCTTTTTTAAGATGGGAGTTCATTTTGTAGCCCAGGTTTGCCATGATCCTCCACTCTCACTGCTCTGAGTACTGGATTACAGGTGTGTGTCACCATGGTTGGGCTCAGACTTTTTAAAGTCCTGAAAATTTTGCAAAGGATAGGGATGCACCAGTGTTTTCCAGGTTTCTCTGTGTCGGTGAAAGGCCTTTCCAAGAGTCTCTGTCCTAGTTCCTGGCGAGGTAGTGTGGCTAGACATGGCTCAGGAGTGTGCTGAGTGGAGCCCACAGAATGAGACAGTGGTTAATGGTCCCTAGGCTCACTCACTTCTCTTGTGCAGCTGCTGAGCGCTTGTCCGAGAAGGAAACAGAGGAGCTAATGGCTTGGATAAGAAACGCACTGGGGTCTCGTGTCACCACTGTGAAGGTAAAGCCTCCCTGCAGTTACTGTGGAACTTAGTGTCTTCTCAGAGCTTGGCTGTAGCTGCAAGGGTCCACAGGAGGGTACTGAGCCAGGATGGACACTCTACCAGGCACTGGCTTCATCTTGCCTGACACTGTCACTCTCTCAAACCTGCTAGTCTGTACTGTTTGCTAAACCCCAGTGGGGTTTAGGCCTTGGGGCGGCTGCTTCTGAAAAGCCTCCTTTGCCTCCTTGACCTTGCTCTCCTTGAGCACAAGGGTCCTTGAGCAGCTTGGGCTCTGCCTCTTCACACAGGAGGGGCGAAGGATCAGAGCCAGGCCAAGTCCATCCCCTTAGGCATCTAGCTGTGATCGTTGTAGTTACAGCCTGGACAGATTACTGGAGCAGTTGATACAGAAGCAGACCACCATAGGGCCAGTCTGCCTTCTGCCTGGTGGCCTGGGTAACTTCAAACCTGTCAACCTTGGGCCCATCACTGGGTTCTTCCTCATCCTGAGCCTTGCTTGCAGGTGACTTTCCGCCTGGACACCCACCCTGCCATGGTGACGGTGCTGGAGATGGGGGCTGCTCGGCACTTCCTACGCATGCAGCAGCTGGCCAAGACCCAGGAGGAACGCGCTCAACTGCTACAGCCTACTCTGGAGATCAACCCCAGGTATGCCCAGGCTCCAGCTCCCACCACAGATCGTATGAGCATAGGGTTTCCTGTCAGGAGAGCATTTTAACTGCTACAGCCTATTCTGGAGATCAACCCCAGGTGTGCCCAGGCTCCAGCTCCCACCACAGATTGTGTGAGCATAGGGTCTCTTGTCAGGAGAGCATTTTAAAAAGTGTGGATGTGCTTCTGAGAGAAAGCCCTTGGGAGTTAAGAGTCTGCTTGTAAAGCTTCTGTGCTGTGTAAGGTGGTTCCGAGAGAAGGCCCTTGGAGTTAAGCTCAAGTTAAAAAGAATGTTGCTGGTCTTTTCCCCCCAACTTTGTGCCCTTAAAACCACTTTTGGAAGTTGCCATTTTTTAACTTCATGGGGCGGGTCCTGGTGTATGTGGCAGAGGACATTCACTGTGTGGACAGAGATTTGTGTGACTTCTAGTTTGGAGCTGTTGGGAGCAGGGTAGCTATGAGCACATGCTTCTCTGGGTTGTACAGTCTTCAGTGGTCCAGGCAGTCCCCATAGTTCCCAGGTCTGTGATGGGGTGAACACCTTACAGTTTTTGGCCTGCCATAGAACCTGTCTTCTCAGACTTCTCTCCTGCTGCTTCTCTTCTTCAGTGTTCCTTTGTAGTTAGTTTGTTTGAGATGGTCTCACCATGTAGCCTTGGCAGACTGAAACTTGCTATGTAGACTAAGCTGGCCTCTAATTCACAGAGCCCTTCTGCCTCCTGAGTGCTGGCATTATAGGTGTACACCACTATGCCTGGCTTTAGTTTCCAATGGCTATTATCTTAAGGTATCTTTTGATGGTGGTATGATCTTAATTTTAATGTAATTTATAAATCTTAGCTGCTTTAGGGTTTCTGGAGAATCAACTCTTTCTAAAAAGCTCTATAGTTTAGACTTTGGGGTTAATTGAGAGTTTGTTTGATTCTTTTTGTTTTTCAAGACAGAGTTTCTCTATGTAGCCCCAATTGCCCTGGAACTCACTCTGTAGACCAGACTGGCCTTGATCGTCTCTGCCTCCCTAGTGTTGGGATTAAAGGCTGCACCACTTCTGTCTGGTGATACTGACACTCTTATGGTGATTGTTATCTGGGTGTTTTCTAGAATCCTGGTATATTTTTTTGTGCTAGACAGATACATTGTAGTTTTTAGTGTTCTAATAATAATAACATAATGGCAGCAGCTCTGGTTAGTGATGCTCAGTTTGAGCTGCTTTCCCTCTTGGTTTTCATGATGCAGGCACACACTAATAAAGAAGCTCAGTCAGCTGAGAGATCATGAGCCGGAGCTGGCCCAGCTGCTAGTGGATCAGGTGAGGAGGCCTGTTTCTCTTTGTCTGCCTTGGGTAGGAAGCTGCTCTCTTCCTAGGGGTCACATGTAGGTCAGACTGGACTTGAACCCCCATCCTGATTTTTATCTTTCATCCCTACATTTCAGATCTATGAGAACGCCATGATAGCCGCAGGACTTGTCGATGACCCCCGGCCCATGGTAGGCCGCTTGAACGACCTTCTTGTCAAGGCCCTGGAGAAACACTGACAGCCCAGAGACTGGGTCTAGTGTGCAACCCAGGTCTTCTCAGCGACAGATGGAGCTGCCTGGGGAGGGAGGACTTGATACACGGATACTACCACTAATTGCTCAAGTTCGGCTTTATTTACCTCAATTAAACAGTATTGCAGTCCATATGGTAGGCTTCTGTCTGTCTGAGACAGAGAGGGCTGGAGTACCTGCACATGTCTGCTGTACAAGTGCAGTCTCCCCCACCAGAAGCCCCTACTGCACTGCCTGATGACATCAGGTTTACTTGAGTGTCACCTCCACTGGGTAATGGTCACTGATGGCTTCAGCCTGCAGAGGTGGGGAGGCAGGGAAGGCATGAGGCCAGAGCATGACCTAACCCCCCTCCGCCCACATCTCATGTGGGAAACAGTAACAATGTCAGGAATCACCAAAGCCAGCTCTTGCTTGGCCTTGGGCTAACACAAACCACGTGAAGGAGGGACACATACCAGCTTCTTGGTAAGTTTGTAGGCTGCTTGGAAGTCAAAGGGAGCAACTGAGTCGGGAACAACAGCGCTCTGGAGCTGAGTTCCAGCAACCACGATCCTGTAGGACATCAGAGGACAAGGTTCCTTCACCTTCTTGTCCCACATAGACTCTTAGGTAATGGTTTCCTGGCCCTGGGGTCCAAACTTGGTCCACCCAGGAGCATTAAGAGAAGGCCCTGCACTGGCAGATTCACTGATTCTGAGTCTGGACGAGCACATGCTGGCTGCTTACCTGTCGTAGGCACAGTGTGTGGATGTGACCGTGGTGTCTGCACTGTCAGGGATTAGCCACTGGAAGAGAGGGCTTGTCCGAAGGCGGATGGAAGACCATTGGGAGGAGCTTACGTAGCTGCAGCCAGCATTGAAATCACCCATGAACATGACGTCCTACCAGGAAACATGCCTGTTGGTCCAGGGACAGTCAGGGCCAGTAGAACCACTGTCCCTAGGATGGGCTCACCTCTAGGTCCCATTTTTTTCGGACATCCAGGTAAACATCATAGAGAGCATCAATCTCAGTCACAGCATCTTCTGGGGCTGCGTGCAAGGGCACAATCGCAAACTCTCTGACCACTGAGGAGACAGTAGATAGACATGGATCCAGAGACCAGCCTGGACTGTAGCTGGCCTGAGGATACACTGGGGCCCTCAGCAAGGTCTGGCTTAACTGTGGAGCAGCAATAGATTGTATGACAGTCTCCAGAGGGTAGGCAATGTCCTCGTAATTAAATGTAAATTAAGAGCACTGGGACCT
>LOEQ01003134.1:127251-138135 GCA_001685075.1 Bramus lutescens | reverse complement strand
GGGGGGGTAAGGAATTATCTTGCAGTGGGTCTGTTATACAGCTAGAGTCTCTCTTGCGTACACCACTCTTGCCACGTATTAGGTTAACGTCAACGCAACACAAGCTAGAATCACTTTGGAAGAGGGAAACTCAGTTGAGAAAATGCCCTCTTCAGATTGGTCCTTTCTTGATCGATGATTGATGTGGGAGGGGCTGGCTCTCCTGTAAGAGGGCAGGCTGAGCAAGTCACAGAGAGCAAGTCAGTGAGCAGCGCTTCTCCACTGGCCTCAGGATCGGTTCCTGCCTCCAGGCGCCTTCCTTTTGACTTCCTTGGAGGATGGGCTGTGATGCAGAGGCAGAAGTGAAACTCTTTCCTCCCCAGGTTACTTACGGTGACAATCTTAATCACAGCAGTACAGTCCCAATGCTGACACCCTGGAATTGCTGTCTGCTGTCTCAGAGTGTTCTGAGCAGTGAGAACCCCCAACCCCTCCTAGACACAGGTCTTCAACCTGGGCTTACAGCTTCAGGAACTGTGAGAAAGAAATGTATTTCCTTTCTGAAATTTCCTACTCTCAGGTATTTTGTTATAGCGATGGAACATGGGTTAAGGCAGGTTAGCGAGGGAGACACCAGGCTGGCTTCAGCACACAGGGGTGTTTACCAGTTCCAGCAGGAAGCTGGTGCTTCTGACTGTTCCCCCGAGTGTCTGAGGAGAGTCACAGATGGACTTGGCAAAGCAGACTCTGTCCTCGTTTGTTTTTTGTTGCTGTGATAGAACACTGTCCAAAACAGCTTGGGAAGGAAAGGGTTTATTTCAGGGTACACCTTACTTTAATAGCCCTTCATCTAGAGAAGCATGGCAGGAGCTCAAGACAGGAACTTGGAGGGAGTAGCCGAGCAGAGAGCCTGAAGGAATGTCACTTACTGGATTGCTCCCAGCTTCCCTTCATACACAGTCTAGGCTCACCTGCCTAGGGATGGCACCACCCAGAGTGGGCTGGGCCCTCCTGCACCACCAATCAAGACAACGCTCCCCAGACATGCCCATAGACAAGCCTTCAGTTAAGATTCCCTCTCCCCAGGTGACTCTAGATTCATGTCAAGTTGACAGCTGAAGCTAACCGACAGATTCCCAGTGAGAGAATCAGGCTCAGCGTCCACCCACGGCCGAGAATAGCATCCTTTGGCATGCTGTTTCGGGCGAGCTTTTGCGGTTAAGATTTCTCTAGGTAAAGCTCCTTCAGCTGTCATCCAGTCGATGATACTGAGGTTTTAAGTCACTCCCTAGGAAGAGAAAATTCCGCTGCTGGATCAAGGATGCTGTCATGTTTGTTTTATTTTGGCTGCTGGCAGGTATTTGTGAGAGCACGGAGAACCTGGTGCCCACCCTCCTCTATCTGGCAGCCGACTGCTGTGGAAATCACTCAGCTCAGGGCCCAGCTGCAGCTCCTACCTGGGGGATCAATGGCTCTGAGACTGCTAAGATTCTCTGTTTTACTTACCCCTACTCAACATCCCCACCACAGGGAAAACCTGACATCTCTCCATTCCTGCAATGCTGGCGTGAGCATACCTGGAAGGAGACCAAGCAGTCTCCTGGGGTCCTTTGGGGGCCTGTGTGTTCCAGTTTGCTGCCACTAGGGGCTGCTGTGGTCAGGGTATAGAGCCCAAAGCAGAGGTGTTTACAAAGAGGAGAAGATAGAAGGACAAAGCTAAGATCATTTCATGACTAATCCTGTGATTTAGGATTTGGGTAATGTACTTGGCCCCTGCCCTCATTTGGCAAGTCCACGGCTCTGTTCTGCCACAGCGGCTCTATCAAAAGGTCTCCTCTGTCTGCCCTGCTGGTCTTGTGTTGACAGGTACAGGCAACTTTGTGTGGCTGATGCAAGCTGTTCTCCATGCTTCTGTCTCCATCCGAGACTCAGGGAGAAAGAACTATTCCTTCGGGGCGACTGATTCAGATGGAAAACTGATTCCTAGTGATGAGTGTTGGGCAGCAAGCGTGGGAGAGAATAAATGGGAGTGAGAAGGCTAGGTGTGGACAGCGTGTTTCGGATTCTGTAATTCCCTGCTAGACTAAGATCAAGATAGGGCGCTTGTTAAACCTACCTGAGCATTTATTTAGCGCCTGTTGTGTGCAGGATGTTCTCTTCAAGTTCAGCAGTACTCTGTAAGATCTCTTTGGGAAAGCAGGGTTGGACGTTTGGATGGAGGACTGCGGAAGAGGGGAGGGATTTTGAAAGCAGGGTTGAGAAGAGCTAGCGAAGCAAGAGAAGCTTGCACATTGCAGCTGTTTAATGCACCGGGAAGTAGAAACTGGACGGGGGCAACAGTGGATTTAGAGGGTGAGGTGCAGTGCTTTTTTTATTTCCTGTGGCTTAAAGACATGAAAGTGGAAAATGGATCCCTGCTGAAGTCTGATTTTCCCCGTGTTGCTGAAAGGCTACGGTGGCGTTGTTATTATTTTTGTCATTCTTATCTCTGGCAGTGTTTGCTTAGGGAGAGCAATTGACCACAAAGGACGTGCATTAGTGCTTATCAAGTTAGCCCTTTGCAATCTGAAAAAAAAAAAGGCCAGCAAACAAAACAAAACAAAACAAAAATTACGTTGACTAGTTGAAAATAGACCCAAAAGGAACAGTATTAACCCCAGGAGCCCTGTGCCAGAGACTTCAGCATGGACTTGGGCGCTTTGGCAGTTTAGCCCTTCAGAGTTCTGCAGTGGGTCTGTAATTGTTGTGAGGTGAAATCCAGCAGGATTTCTCCCTACACTGTCTGTGGTCCTCCCCTGGAAGCAGTAAACTGCACAGGGGAAGAAAAATAACTTAGATCCGGTCCCTTGGTCCTTGTGCAGCCAGAAAGCCTTTGTCATCTGTCTTAGAACCCCAGGATTTCAAGACACAGAGCCAGTTAGAACCTGTGTTGTGAGGGATAAGCCGTCTGGGAAAGTTTTTTGCCCAAGTGTATGGAAGTTTCTCCTTTTCTACCCTCCAAACCTCTCTATTGGCACAGGGGACATCTGGGCAAATATATGCAAGGGGCTGGGCAACTATTTAGCTTATAGGAGATGCTCAGCTAATACAGTGCCCCTCCCCTCATTCCTGTGAACAGGTATCCATTCTTGTAAACAGTTATCCCCACTATCCCGAGCTCTTGACCCAGAGCTCTGGTCTCTGGTGAGGAAGGGCTACATCCTGTCTCAGGGCTGCGGCCCAAGGTTAGGAAAGGATAGTATGGTCAGCTTCTAATAGGCCTGGAAGAAATGAAGGAGTTCTAAAGAGACACTTGTGTTTTTAACTTGACTGTCTGACTAGTGAAACAATGGATGCTCCCTCCCCCCATGGGTATTTCCACAGGAACCTTGTACTAGGAGAAGGAAAAGGTGCCAGATAGAGGGGAAGATTGTCTCCCAGAAAGAGATTTCATATACTTCTAAAAACTTGTCAGACCACCTCATAAAATGAGACCGAAGCCTAGGCAAGGATGGGCCAGTGGTGGGTGGTACTGTTGGGAGCTGCAGACCCTCAGACCCTGAACTTTCTGTGATCCCCTTCCTGCCCAAGGAAACAACTTATTTTTCTATGCTTGCAGTGGCTCTGAGCAGGAAACCCTCATGAGTTCCTGATGACAAGGAAGTGGTTTCTGGTGGGCTTGCAGTGGTAGAAAATCCTGAGAGCTAGGGCGTGGCCACTAGTCAAGGAAAGCACTATATAAGCTGCCTGGGAACATAATAAAATTGGCATTGTTTCTTCAAGAGTGACTCGTGTCTCTGTGTGTTTTTTACTCCCCAGACCCTTCCCTGACCATGGTTTCAGGTTGTGCAGGGACCACATGGGACCACACCTTGACAGGATTGCATAGGTGTGCACATTCTTGGCCTTCTGTTTCAACTTTAATCTCACTTCAGGATCCCAGGAGACAGACTTGAGAGGCTCACTGGATCTCTTTGTTTTCCTTCCTAATGTGGCCACATTGAATAAATCTCTTTTTCTGCTTTCTATTATTAATTTGATTCTTTTAATTGGCTTGTGGAGGATGAGTAACTTGACTTGGCTTGGGGCATGAGTTGTGACCCTCAAGTTTGATATCTGGCTCTCTTGGGGCCAGAATGCAATTTCCTTGGGTTCTCCGGGGATGCAACCAGGGTGAGTGTGAAACTGGAAACTCCAGGAAACAGGCTGCATGGAGAACGGGCAGATGGAAGACTGAATTCTGCTGAGAAGCATGGTGGGGCTATAAGTGTTGTGGATTCTGCATGAGTCATGTATTTTCTGCTTGAAAGCATCCGACAGATTTTAAATGCATCGAATTGAGCAAGTTTGTAGTAGAGTGCACACACACACACACACACACACACACACACACACACATTGAGGTCTTCCAGTGGATCCCAGCCACCAGGGATGCTTCTCTTCTGAAATGCATGAAATCAGATGCATACTTCCTCTTCCAGCACAGAGATCTCCGGATTTACGTAAATACAAGCTGAATGTGTGGGTCTGGAAATCACACCCTGCCAGACTTCTCAGTTTTGTCTTTTCGTGTGTGTGTAAGGCTCAGCACTCAAACCTTGTCTATGGAAGTGACCCAAAGTGACTATTGTCCCCACCCTCTCCAAGAATTTTTCACATTAAAAAAAACCTTGCCTAAGAGGTGCCCATGAACAATAAGTACTCCTGGGAGATCCCGTGCTGTGGCTTGAAAGTCTTGTCCCCCAAAGTGCAAGTGGGAAGCCTAGTCCCCAATATAGCAGAATTGGGAGACAGGCCCAGTGTGTTGTGATTGGGCCACAGCAGCCTGACACTCATGAATGGATTGATGCTGATCACAGGAGAGCTTGGGTTTGGAACCGGATCGTGTATGTTCTCCTGCCCACAGGATGCCTTCTGCAGCTTTACAGGGTAGCTAGAAGATCCTCACCAGATGTAGCCTCTCAACCTTGGACTTTCTGAGTTCCAGAGTTGTGAGAAATATAATTACCTCTTTATTTTTATAGATTACTCAGTTTGTGATATTTTGTTATAGTAACACACAGTGGATCAAAGCCAAAAGGATTGGAATCTGCCTCTTATTCAGATTTCCGTGGAATGAAAACTGTCTGGGTGTGGTGGCACCGGCCTAAAACCCCAGCACTCAAGAGCCTGAGGCAGGGAAGCCTTGATTAGATGGTAAAACCTTGTCTCAATAAAATAAAATAAATTGAGAGGCATTGTCCTTTGTTCTTTCAGTCGTTTCCCCAAAAAGCCAGCCTGAGACTTTGCAGCATCGTAGCTGATAGTGAGGCTCTGAATCCGTGTGCTGTGGGAAGCGAGACCCTGGACTCTAAGCACAGTGTTTAATTCATTCTCACCACAAATGTTTATGGTGTACCCACTCTACATGTGGGTGAAGATGCCATTCTGTGTCTTCCTCGCCACCTTCTCCATGCTGCCAGAATGCAGACAGTTCTCAGACCCCTTCATCTTGTCTTTAGCTAACTCAAGTTGTCAGAGCAATGCTCTCAGTGCTGACTCATGCGGAACAGATTTCTTGGACATTTCTTAAAAGCATAATGTCTATTTCTAAAGCAATCTCACAAACTACAAGTTTAGGGGATATTTGCGTCTGTGGTTGGGATGCAGTAGTCCAGGAGTCTCTAGTCTTGACTCTGGCCTAGCTAGCTGGTGGCAAGGCAGCAGGCAGTTCCTTTCATTTTCTGGATGCCTTCAGCATGAAATGAGGCCATCGGCATACATTAGTAAGAGCCCTCAGGTTACACCATTTATCTGATGCTACTGGAGGAAGAAGAGACACTGGCATCCCACTCCCCTGGCCCTCCCACCTCCATGTCAGCTGTGGTTGTTAGCTCCTGAGCAGAGTTCATCCCAGCATCAACCAGAGCTGCTGCTGCTGTTTTGCTCCCCTGCCGTAACCCTGTCCACAGGATCTTTCTCAGCTCTGTTTCTGCAAGGAAATTCTTCTTAAAAGGAGAGAATGAATGAAGTAAAATAAACCTCTGTTTTCTGCCAGATGCACTCCTTTAATGCCAATGTCCACACCAGGCAACTGTTTTTCTTTCCACTTAGAAAAAATGAGGAAGCAGAGAAAACGAAGAATGTAGTCCCGCTTCACCCTCAGGGTGAGCCAGACTCTCAGCAGAAGGTAAACTGTAAGTCTGTGATTTCCAGAGGCCAAGCGCCGGGTCTGCTCCCAGGAGTGCTCTGCCAGGGGACTCATAGCCCAGGGATGGTTGCCTGTACCCACACAGAGGTCAGCTGCAGTCTTTATGCCCAGCCCTTGCTCAGACAAGCTCTTTTAAGCATCACTTTGCCACAACAAACAGGAGAGGTTCTCTGGACCTTCCTCTTCAGTCTTGTGCTTCCTGCCACACCGCAGGCAACTGCAGTTAATGCAGCTTTAGACCAGATGCCCCCCGGGATGGGAACTCTTCTGCCTCATCACTTTCTCAGCCTGGTCCTACTGCTTTAACAGAACCCCACAAACTGGGTAATTCATAAAGAAGTGTATTGCATTTCTCACAGCTCTGCCAGATAGCAAACCCAAGACAATAGCGCTTGCAAATTAGGTGTCTGGAGAGGGTTCACTGTTTCCAAGATGGTATCTTTCTGTGTGTGTCCTTCAAGGGGGATAGAAGCCATGTCCTCGGGTAGCAGAAGGAGTGAAGGGTCAGGCAGCTTTCCATTCATGAGGATGGGGCCCTCCCAGCCTAATTGTCTCCTAAAGGCCTGCATCTTAATGCCAACACCTGGAGTTTTAGAGGGATGAGTACACGTGAGCTGTAGTAGCCATAAGGCCACCAAGAGGGCTTGGGCTTTTCCCTGTGATTTAGTCATGAGTGTTGAGCCACTGGGAATCAGGATCTGCTCCCCCGTAGCTGCATGGCCCAAGGTGAGCAAGGGGCTAATGGCTTTGCAAAGGCTGGAAATCCTTCCAAGCGTGCCTCAGTCAGGGCTCCCAGTGCATGCTGCAAAAGTCACCTTTGGCCTCTGTACAAATGGAGGTGTCTGAGCAAGGTGGAAGAGTGGGGAGGTATTCTGCCTCTCAAGTGCACAGTGTCACCTCTGTTATTAGCACAATGAATGGCTGCCAACCTTTTGCCCCTTTGTCAACACCCAAAGTCTAGAAACAAAGTCCCCATTCCAGGTTACCTGGTGCCTTCTCTATAGCAAATGGTGATCATTTAGCTTTATTTCACAGTAAGACTGCCTGACCAGAGTGGAGAGTCAGAAGGCAGCTTCCTAACAGTGGGTTCCAGGTCGCTTAAGATGATGGATGCCCACTTGCTACATGACCCCAGCTTCCACCTTGCAAAGAGCAACAAGAGAAGAGATGTCTGAGCTTTCCCAGTTTGTCTTTCTTCTTTGTCTTTTTTGGTATTGTCCTTTGAATATGCCAGAGGCAGCATCTCATAGACAAGGCTGCAGGAGCACCCACCAGCAACCTGCCATCTCCAAGCTCTTCTGTGGAGTGATGCTGGTGCTGCCAGCTCCTCCAGGTGGCTGTAAGGAGTGGGTGAGGGATGGTGGGAGGGTTCCTGAAGAGCGGAACGCAGTCCTCCTGTGACCGAGAGATTAAGCTGCTCTGAATGGGCCAGCTGTGCCTCTGCAGCTGCCCATCCTTGTTCACTGTCCCCTTTTCAGGGACTCTTTGCTCCGGTTTGTTTGTTTAGTTGATTTTGCCAGATTTGTTCCCTGGAGGGTCTGGCTTCAGGTAACAATGCTTCATCCTGAGTATCCTGTCAGGCCAGCGTTAGCTCACACCCTGACCTCTTGTCCTCCAGATATCAAATGTGGCTCATCTGAGAGCTTGAAAAAGTGTGGGGCCAGACCTTTGCAGGGCAGCCTTTCTATGGCACTCAGTAAGAGTCAAAGGAACTTTCCCTTTTAAGAGGGCCCCTCCTTCTTGTCCTTCCCCCTCCCCTTCTTCCTCTTCCCACCCCTCTCCTCTTTGACTATTTTCTGCCCCCCCTCCTGCAGTATGGACCACTACTGTCCAACAGGTTGGGGATGATGTGAGATGCTGTCAGCATCTCTGCTCTCTGGTTTCAGAGTATGGCTGTAACACACCTCCCCACACTATGGTCCTCCAACAAGATGCTACTCAGTTATAGCTACAGCAACAAGATTCTAGATAAGGAAATACATCATCAAAAACAATACTCCCAAGTCCCCTTGAAGAGAAGACCCAGCCCCAAAGCCATACAAAACAAGGGAGAATTCGAAATATGAGCAGGCAGAACAGTCATGAGGAATGGTATGTTATGTGTTTTCATCGAGTCATTTTGCTATAAGCAAGAACTAGGCAGGTGTGATGACATTCCTTTAATCCCAGAGCTTGGTAGTTCAAGGCCAGGCTGGCTTACATAGTGAATTCCAAAATAGACAGTGCTAGGTAGGGAGTCTCCATAAAAAAGCAAACAAACAAAAAACAAAACAAGGCTCAATGAATTGGAATTATATTACAAAATAGACTGCAAATGTCATAAAACTTGGAATTTTAAAAAGAACTAACCAAAATAAGGAGAGATGTAGGGCCAATTTCCTCATGGTCTTTAGAATAGAGTGTATAAGAAGTATGTAAAATTGTTATAGAGGGTTGAATGGGACTCCAGACTTTTTTTTTAAAAGTTATTTATTTATTTATTTTACATCCTGGCTGCAGTTTCCCCTCCTTCCTCTTCTCCTAGCCCCTCCCCCAACCCTCCTCTGTTCCCACCCCTACCCCCAATCCACTACCTCTCTGTTTCTGTTCAAGAAAGGATAGGTCTCCTATGAGTATCAGCCAAACATGGCATGCCAAGTTGCAGTAAGACTATGTACGACGGCTGGACAAGACAACCCAGAATGAGGAGTAGGGTCTGGAAAAGCAGTAAAGGTTGGAGACAGCCCGTGTTCCCACTGGTAGGAGTCCCATAAGAGGACCAAGCTACACAGCTGTAACTTACATGCAAAGTGCCTAGGTCAGTCCCATGCAGGCTCCCTGGTTGTCGGTTCAGTCTCTGTGAGCCCCTATGAGGCCAGGTTAGTTGATTCTGTGAGTTTTCTTGCGGTGTCCTTGACCCTTCTGGCTCTTACATTCCTTCCTCCTCCTGCTGCCTCATTGTTTGACTGTGGGTCTGCATCTGCTTCCATCAGTTGCTGGATGACATTTCTTAGATGACAATTGAGTTAGGCACCAATCTGGTCACAGAAGATGGCCAGTTCAGGCTATGTATCTGTTTTGCTAGGAGTCTAAGCTGGAGTCTTCCTTGTAGATTCCTGGGAGATTTCCTTGTGCCAGGTTTTTACCTGATCCCAAAATGTGCCTCCTTCCAATAGTCTATTTCAGTACTCTCCTCCTTTGCACCCCGCCCCCCACAACCTGATTGATCATGTTCTAATCCCCACCTGCCCTCAGTCCACTCACAAAATCTCTTCTATTTCCCCTTCCCAGGCAAATCTGGGTGTTCCCCATGAACTCCCCTTGTTACCTAGTCTCTCCGTGCCTGTGGATTGTAGCACAGTTATTCTTTATTTTACAACTAATATCCACTTATGAGTGAGTACATACCATGCTTGTCTTTCTAGGTCTGGGTTACCTCACCCAGGATGATTTTTTTCTAGTTCCATCTGTCTGGCTTCAAATTTTATGATGTTTTTGTTTTTTAACAGCTGAGTAAATTGAGTCCATTATATAAATGTACCACATTTTTTTTTAATTCCTTCTTTGGTTGAGGGACATCTAGATTGTTTCCAGGTTCTGGCTAAAACAACTATAGCTGCTATGAACATAGTTGAGCAAGTGTCCTTGTGGTATGATCGATCATCCTTTAGGTATATGCCCACGAGTCATATAGCTGGGCCTTGTGGTAGCTAGATCCCCAGTGTTCTGAGAAACTGCAATGCTGATTTCCAAAGCCGCTGCAGAAACTTGCTCTCTCACTAGCAGTGAAGGAGTGTTCCCCTTGCTCCACATCCTCTCCAGCTTGAGCTGTCACTTGTGTTTTTGATCTTAACCATTCTGACAGGTGTAAGATGGAACCTCAGAGCCATTTTGATTTGCGTTTTCTTGATGGCTAAGAATGTTGAACATCTCCTTAAGTGTTTCTAGGCCATTTGAGATTCTTCTGTTGAGAATTCCCTGTTTAAATCTGTACCCCATTTTTAAAAACTATATTATTTGATTTGTTGATATCTAGCTTCTTGAGTTCTTTATATATTTTGAAAATCAACCCTCTGTTGGATGTGGGGTTGGTGAAGATCTTTTCCCATTCTGTAGGCTTCCATTTTGTCCTACCTACCAATGGTGTCCTTTGCCTTACATAACCTTTTCAGTTTCATGAGGTCCCATTTATTAATTGCCTACCTTAGTGCCTGTGTTGTTGTTCTGTTCAGGAAGCTGTCTCCTGTGCCAATGCATTTGAGATGATTCCCCACTTTCTTTTCTATCAGGTTCAGGGTATCTGGATTTATGTTGAGATCTTTGACCCATTTGGATTCGAGTTTGCACAGGGTGATGAATATGAATTGATTTGCATTCTTCTACATGTTGTCATCCAGTTAGACCAGTATCGTTTATTGAAGATGCTTTCTCGTTTCCATTGTATGATTTTGGCTTCTTTGTTGAAAATCAGAAGTCCGTAAAAATGTAATTTCTGTCTGGGTCTTTGATTCAATTCTATTGATCCATCTGTATGTTTTTATGCAATACCATGTGATTTTTATTACTATAGCTCTGTAGTACAGCTTGAAAGGGATGGTGATATAGTTGAAGTTCTTTTATTATACAGGACTATTTTAGCTATCCTGGACATTTTGTCTTTTCATATGAAGTTGAGTATTCATTAAAGGTCTGTAAAGAATTGTATGGGGGGCTGGAGAGATGGCTCAGTGGTTAAGAACATTGCCTGCTCTTCCAAA
>LOEQ01003134.1:92502-105610 GCA_001685075.1 Bramus lutescens | reverse complement strand
ACACACACACGGGGGGGGGAGGGAGGGAAAGAGAGAGACTAAACATTAATTAATTAATTAATTAGTTAATGAAAAAGAATAGAGGAATTTATCCTGCTCGAGGAACCATCTCCTTTTCTGTGGTAGGAAAAGCAGGGAAGCTTGTGGTTATGCCTGGCATCAGTATTTTTCCAAAAATGGATTTTGAAAGCAAACCATACTCTGACTTGGAGAGTCCTAGAACTCGATGGGTTAGCCACACGGTCCTCAGTAATTTAGTTGCAAACCCTGGGCCTCACATGCAAAAGTATTGTTACATGTTCCTTGAGGACATTAATCTTCATCTACAGGCAGTGGGTGTCTGGGTGCCTACCTGGTCAAGAGCTGCCTGCTAATCTGGAGGTTATAACCATGGGAGTTTCCCAGGCAGAAGAGCAGGGTTATTTGGATATGAATTCTTGTCCTGACTCTAATTCTGGTGACCTTGGAAAATGTGCTTTCTCCTAATACCAGTCTCTATGCTGGACACCTAAGTGAGAGTCAGGGTTCCAGGCTGTAGTGTGAGTTATACGGAAGTGCGCTTTGTGGAAGGCAAATTTAATAATGAATACAGTGTGCTCTGAGGGGGCCAGGCATTGAGACTAGGCCAGGGGCTATGGGAGACTCGGGAGTGCGAACTCAGGAGAAGCATGGGAGGAGCCCCAAAGAGCAATGCAAGCAGAGAAGTCATGCAGATGGGGAGCACAGTTAGTGCAGATGGTGTGTGGGTTCTAAGCAGGCCCTGTCTGCTTCCTGAAGGCAAGTTTGGGACGTGTTTCTGAAGCTACATCAGCCCAGCCCCATCTATGGTGTCCTGCCGTCTGGCACTCCTCAATCTCCATTCTGTTTTCCAAGTTTGTTTCTAGACTTCTTTCTGGCCAAGTCCGAACGTCCTCTCTGGACTGTCCTGAACCTTCTTCCACTGTTCCATTTGGAGAATCCTTGGCCCCTTCTGCCTCTGCTGGGGTGATGAAATGTCTTCATTTACCAAGTTCTATGGCATCATTTCCAACTCCAAAGTTATAGTATCCACTTGGTCCTGCAGAGTTTTCAGGAGCCTGTGACAATGTTGGGGACTGGAGGTAGAGGAAGCAGCTATGAGATATGCAAAGTCAAAATAATATCTATTTTTAGAAGTCATTGTGTTAGTTGCTGTTGCACAATGGTGGTAAAACTCCTGATAGAACAAACTTGGGGGCTTATTTTAGCTCACACGTTCACAGAGTTCAGTCCATGAATGCTTGCTTTCATTTATTTGGGTAACACATCATGGTGGTAGGAGCCACTCATGCAGACCAGATGGGAAGTGGGGAGCATGGTGATGGTAAGATACAGCTACAAGGAAATGCCCAGAGACTTACTTCCTCCACCAAGGCCTGATCCCTACTTTTCAACACCTCCAAATAATGTCAGCATACTGTGAAAACATCAAGGGGGTATAGCCACTTACTAAACCGGCGTCCCAGGGATTTAGCTGTCTGTGGCAATGCTCTCCCAGACACCCTAGAGGTGTGTTCCACAGCCCTCCAAGCAATTGTTCAACCCAACCAAGTTGACAGCAAGAATTAACCATCACAGTCACACAAATAATTCTGACAGACCTTTTCTGTTCAATGTGGAAAGTAGATGCATTCCCATGTGGTTCCTCTATCCACGAGGGGGGCCTTCAGAAGAAGAAGGTGAGGGTTGCCAGACAAATGGAGAAGCCAAGGCTCAGTGCACCATGCAAAGTGCTCCTCCTTTAGCTGCGGGGCAGACCCTAGCCTGGAACACTGTCCCCACCCACCCAGTTTCTCCCCTTCACACAGCTCCTCCCTTCCTTCCTCTCCCCCAACCCCAACTGTCTTGAGAAGTAAGGATTTGACATGTATCTGCTGAACAAATAAATCATTGCTGAGTTTGGAACTTGTCCTTGCGATTCTTTGTCGTAAACAGACCTTAAGCTGTGCAAAGGAAGTTTTAGCCTTTTACTAATGACACTTTTTTTTTTATCAGCAGCTGAGGGAATAACAAGCTCTGTGGAGTGTAATTGGATCATTTTACTGAAAATTATCAGAGCAGCAGCAAATTATGTCTGTATGATGGAGCTTCAGCATTACCAAAAATTTTTTGTCAAATTTGTAGGCAAATTATTGTCTTTCTTCCAAAATGATGGACCCAAAGATCTGTTAATGTGTCAGCTGCAATGGTAAGTTGTGACAAAAATATAAACTGAAAGCAAGATGAATGTGTGGCATCTACTACTTCCATTTGCTTTTTTAAAAAAAATTCAAATCAAATTAGTCTTCACTCATGAGTTGGTAAAAGGATATCCTTTATGAAGGGCAAAAAAAAAAAAGCTGAAAGGGTTTCTACAGGAAGCCAAAAATTGTTGAGAAGAAATTAAAAAACCACCATTTCACAAGCTGACATTTCAAGTTTGCATCTGAGAGCCAAGCTACAAAGGTCAAGTCTGAGACACATGTTCAAAAACATGCTTTCCCACAGCCCCAGGTGTGAGATGTAAAGTGATATTTTCAGCAGAATCACTAGTCTACGTCAACATGAGCACCTCAGCTGTCAATCGCACTGAGAGCAATTGGAGAGCAGAGGCTGTCTCTCCCTCCTAGGTCTGTCTTCACTTCTTGTCACAGTGTCCCGTGCTTAACTAGTATCAAAATGTGTGACTATTTCACACATAAATGTGCTTAAATGCATGCAATGTATTTGCATTAAATTTAAGACCACACTGCAGAACAAGCAGCGTTGCTTTGTAAAGAGAACAACACACCTCTGAGGGTTTTCTGAGTACGGGGTGGGGACCCTAACAAGAACCCCGGGACCCCGATGATCAGCTGGATAAGCCAAGTAGGAAGGTGGTGCTTGCCCAGTCAGAGCTCCCTTGTCCTTCATATCTATGTGAGTGAGCACACATCTGGGATTTTTTGTAATGGCCGCTACAAATGATCTACCTGTGTGGTGTCAAACAGCCATGAGTGGAGTGTGATGGTTTGGATGAAAATGTCCCCCATAGACTCATAGGGAGTGGCCTTATTGAAGGTGTGACTTTCTTGGAGTAGGTGTGGCCTTGTTGGAGGAAGAATGTCACAGGGGGTGGGCTGTGAGGTTTCAGAAGCTCAAGTCAGACCCAGTGTCACTCTCTTCCTACTGCCTTTGCATATGGTTGGAGAACTCTCAGCTACCTCTCCAGTACCATGCCTGCCTGCATGCTGCTGTGCTTCCTGGCATAACATTAATGGACTAAACCTTTGAACCATAAGCTATCCCCAATTAAATGTTTTTTTTTTTATAAGAGTTGTTGTGGTCGTAGCATCTATTCACAGCAACAAAACCCTAAGACTTTTTTTTTATGTGTGACTTGGAGATTCACAGAATCTTTGCTGTCTATCACCTTACAGGGTTAGAAGGGGTGGTACATGGAAAAGGGAAAAGTTGTCCTTGAGGACCAAGAAGGGAAACTTTAATAGCCAACTTGATTGGATTCAGAGACACCTGGAGCATTAGTGCAGTGAACTTCTGGGCATCTGTCTCTACGATGACGTTTCCAGAGGCGATCATGAGGGCTCTGCCTAATGAATGGATTAATCCCTTGATAGATTCATAGAATGGCATTAGTAGCAGAAGGTCAAACTAGTAGATGGGGCCTGGTTGGAGGAAGTTGATGGCTGGGGGTGTGTCATTGTGGGCTTTATCTTGTCCTACCCAATTCCTGTACCGTTCCTTCTTTCTAGACACAGTGTTGTGAACTGAACTGTTTGCCGTACGTTCCTGCTGTGATGGACTGACCGTTCTGTAACTGTGAGCCCAAATTGTTTCCCCTTTAACATGTTTGCTTTAGGCATTTTGCCACGATGATAGAAAAGCAACAAATATAAGTCCCACAGAAGGCGGTCAGGCAGGCAGGTGTGGGTACTGATGCCAGGACTGTGTCACATGGGTGCAAACCTGAATCTGTGTTTCTGTGTGCCTCTGCCTCCATCTCCTTCCCATCCTCTTCCTTCTGCCCTCCTATTCTGCACCTCCAATCCCCTTCCCTGCACCAGGATCCTACTCCCCTCCCATCAGAGTCCTGTGTCCTGGCGCATATTATTCTCATCAGTAGGTTGGTAGCACCCCTTGGTCTCCAGTCTGGTCCTTTTCATTTCCTTCCTGCTTCCCACAACACGAGCCATCAAGGGTCCTTTCAGAGCCCCGACTGTGTGTTAACTTCCCAGGTCAGCAGACACTCCACTTGGTGCTCTTGTCTTCTACACTTGGTCTGGAGGAGGGACAAATGACTCTTTGTCCCTTGTCCTCTGGTTCTTGCTGGGAGAAGAGTCAAGAGGTAGACAACACTCACATGTTCCCTTCCCAGTGTTCCTTTGTCTGCGGGAATTTGTCAACCACCTACTGTGTGCCATATTAGACCCACTTACTGTGTGCCATCTCAGACCCACCTACTGTGTGCCATCTCAGACCCACCTACTGTATGCCATCTCAGACCCACCTACTGTGTGCCATCTCAGACTAGAGAGAGGTTCCTGTCTTGGAGAGTCAACCACCTACTGTATGCCATCTCAGATTAGAAAGAGGTTCCTGTCCTGGAGCGTTTGTCTACAGAACAGCAGATAGGGAAGAACATGTGGTGAGACACTTACATAATTGGGAGTTTGATAAGTAAAACACCACAACTTTAATTTTAGTATCTTTTATTTAATATAACTCATCAAAATGCTGTAATGTCATAAAATAGTCCATTTGTGACATTCTTTTTTTCAGACTAGACCTTTAAAGTCTGATGTGCCGTTTGTACCCACAGTACACCCAATGGGATTGTCCACATTTCGGGTGCTTAGCCAATGGAGCCAGTGGCTACTGCACTGGACACAGTACAAGTACTGAGAAACAAGAGACGGGAGACTATTGGCATATGCCTATGTGGAGGACAGAAAGCTGAAGCCTGCCAGAGGCAGCCCAGGGAGGAGGTAGGAGAGGTGGGGCAACTGGGTGTCAGGGATGTGAATGTGTAGAGCTGGCAGGAACACAAGCAGAGGAAACATTCCTGCCAGGAGTGTATTCACAGTGGCCGGGCTGGTGGGAAATATGAACAGAGACACCCCAGAGAAAGGATCTGGGGTAGCACAGTGACCCCATTCTGAAAGGAGAAACCATGGCAGTTTCCAGGAGAGCAACACATAGTTTGGCCTCTGAATACTGACTCAGTTTTTATTGATACATAATATTTATCGAACACCTGCTGTGTGTCAAAGACTAACTATCTGTGATTTAATGATGAATAAGAGGGTTCAGGTCCCTTCACCACGGAAGCCACATTGTACTAGGAGGCAGTAAAGAAATATATTGGAACAAGACCATTTTGGACACTGGAAAAGGCATGAAGGGAAGGTGGGTGGGTACCAGAGGGCTAGTGGTCCAGTTAGGCTGTGTGGAGATCTAGGCACTATCCATTTGTCTTTTCATTCACTTCTCCCCTTTCTCCTGCAGCTGGTGGTACTAACCAATGCTGGGTTGGAGTTTTCTGGTGTAGTTGCGCAGGGTGTTAATCAGGAATGCCTGCATAAACAATGGGGAAATTTGTAACTCAGGTGTCTCAAAGTATTAAAGAAACAAAAGAAAAATAACCAGTGTGTGTTGGTGCACACCTTTAATCCTACCCTTTGAGAGACTGAAACCTGATCACTGTGAATTTGGGGTCAGTCTAGGCTATAGGGTACGTAATGAGTTCCTGTTTAAAAGGGAGGGAGGTAAAGAGAAGGAGGAGGAGGAGGAGGTTAAGAAATACACAGCCCATGTTGAAAATACGTGTCACAACAGGCAATTTGCATATAACCACACTAAATTGCTGGGCAATTTTAACAGCATTGCGCACATATAACAGAGTGTTCTGTATAAAACTCAACCTTCCTAGACAGACTGCCTTGGCTGCAGACACCAAATCAAGTCTCTTCAGAGAGACTTTTCTCCTAACACACCTTGCCACACAGAGGCAGGGCTTCCGCTTACCCATACATGCCCTCCACTGTCTTTGTCCCCCATGAGCTACAGTAGCACTGTGCGTCCTTAATGCTTCCCCTGGCAAGGAGGAAGAAGGGGCTGCGGAACGTCTAAGCCCCCTTGGGTCTGAGATACCTCACTCCAAGTGCAGATTTGCTGGATATTGTGTCCCAATACTGACGCCACATGGAGTCAGCCAGAAAGCATCTTCACTTCCTGGGTTGGAGGCTCGCCCTGGTGGGAGGCAGAAGTCAGGGCTGTCAGAATAACACAGAACTCTAGCTGTGTCCTCATGTATACTAACTGGTGAAATTCTTCCTACAGCTATCATTGTCGTCTTCCCCATTTTATGGGTGAGGCACAGAGAGATGAAGGCTGTAGCCCAGGTTCCATCACTCCTGAGAAACACAGCTAAGTTAGCCCTTGACCATGGCTGTATCCCTATTCCTGAAAGTAGAAGCATTCCTTCCATTGAGGAGAATGGAGGCTGGAAACAATCGGGAATATACGGACGCTTACAAGGCTCAGAAAATTACAAGATTCACAAAGATCCTTCCCAATGTATCCCAAGGGCAAGACAACGCAGAGGTTCTTCCATCTTGTACTTTTGCTGAGGCCATTTTAGGTTTAATGAGAATTTGATCTCCTTGATGAAGAATCCTGTGGAAAATTATCCAGCTCTGTTCTAGGACCCTGAGATCAAGATGCCCTAGCTAACTTATCTCAGCTTCAGTTAAACTGCTTGCTTATGCAAACGTACCCGAGCAACTGCCAAGCGAGTTATCAGGATGTGACTTTTGCCTTGAAAAGCCCCTTGATCTGCATACTCAGGGCTATACTTGGGCTCCAAATACCTGAGTGTAGACTCAACCTGCTGGAATAAGGACTTGCAATTGGCCATAAACTGTGTTTCAGTGGTCATCTCTGGTGGGCTCCCCTAACACCGAGACTGTGAAAGCAGTACGGGCTGACTTGCTCTCTAAAACCCTCAAATGGCAGAGAGAGCAGATTTGGGTGGAGCTGCCTGCATGTTGTGCAGAGTGCTTTGGGGGTGCAGCATTTGAGGATAGCCACCTGCATGGGGGTGGGCTTTCCACTGACGTAACTATCTTTAAACCACCTGTACCCCATAGGTAACCCCTCACCTCACTGGCTCACTGGGATAGACTTGGGTAGACTTGGATAGGGTACTTTCATGCTCTGTTGTCGGTGCCTTTTCTAGGGCCAATAGGTTCTTATTAATGTGTCTTCCCCCCAAATTCAGCCATACAACTACCATGGCATGCAAGGAGTACAGGCTGCCCTGTGCCTGGAAAGAGTAGGAACAGGAGACTGGGTGAGATGACCGAGTCTGGATGGAGGTCTCTCTCTGAGCTCTGGGAGCCAGGGTCCTGTCTCAGAGAGATCTTATCATCCTTTATGCCCCAGCAGTGCTTGAGCATGCATGGGCAGCCCGTTTATGGAGGTTCTCCAGCTGTTCCTGTCCTGGGCAGCCTTAGATGCTTGTGTTATTGTCATGCCCAAGCTTCCACAGTCTTCCTTTACGCTGTCTATCCAGCAGTTTTTAGGCCTTCCTCTTTTCTTTATCCCATGCAATCCTCTAAACAGTGCTATCTTCGGGTACCTGCCATCATTCATTCCCATAGCATGGCCGAAGTATCTCAAGTGCCATTGTTGTATCCTGTAGTTTACTTCCTTCTGTAGACGGAGATGGTTCTTAACTTCATCCTTGCCCAGCCTATCTCTTTGTGTGATGCCTAGAATCCTCCTGACACACGCCATCTCCAACACATTCAGCCACTGTTCTGAGGAGCGTTTCGTTGTCTAGGTTTTGGAGTTTGTAAAGAAGGCAGCTCAAGACAAGTGTCTCATATACTTGTAATTTTGTTGTTGTCCTTATGTGTCTTGCTGATCAGACCTCTCCTAGTGTCTGGAATGCAGCCCTTACTATCCCTATCTGCCTTTTGACGTCTGAAATAGGTCCCCCCTCTGAACTGAAGTTTCCTCCCAGATAAACAAAGTTGATTGTTTGAGGTTCTTATTCTTTACTGCAATGTTGAAATCCGTATGCACCCTTCCAATGTGTTGTATCTCAGTCTTCTCAATGTTTACTTTCATAACAAGGTTTTCACTGACTTCCACCCCTCTGTTCCATCAGCAGCTCATTTGGACTTTCAGCAAGTAGTGCTGTATTGTCAGCGAAATGCAAGTTATTGATTCGCACTCCACCTCTCTGCACGGCCATCTCCTCGTCCTCCAGGGCTCTTGCTTCTGTTAATTCCAGGGATAGATTAAAGAGTAGTGGTGAGAGAATGCACCCCTGTAGCACTCCTATAACTGCTTAAAACTTATGCAAAGGTCTCTTTAGAGGCATATTCTTAAGTTTTTCTCTGGGTATCTATAGGACCTCATTGTTTTCCCAAGTCCTTTCCTCCAAATGCTATTGAATGCCTTCCTGAAGTCAATGTAGCAGACATGTAAGTCTTTTCCAAATTCTTCCTATTTTTTTCTGTTAGTTGCCTCAAAGTGAAGATCTGATCAGTTGTGCTCCTGTTAGCTCTGAATCCGTACTTGGTCTCTGCTAGGATTTCCTCTCTTCTGCCCTTGATCCTCTGCTGTATAAGAGGAGAAGATCTTGATGCTATGGCACAACAAACTAATGCCCTGTGATTTGAGTAGTCCAGCTTGTCCTTCTTCTTGTGTATGGGAATTTCGACTGAGAGCTTCCATTCAGTGAGTGGGAATCACTTTGTGTTCTCATATCTTTATGAAGAGTCTGAGAAGTGCCTTGCCCTTGAGCTTACTGGAGTTGCCTCCAGCTCCTCCACTGTGATATCATCCATTCCTGGGGCCTTCCTATGTCTCTCTTGATAGCTTCCTCTATCTCACTCCTCTCAGTATTTAATATTTCTTTATTATCTCTGATGTTCGAGTGGCTGCTGAAGTGTTTCTCACTGTAGTCTATGTTGACAGCATTAGGGTCATTGTATAGGGTGTCACAGTATTCTCTCCATCTTTGCTTTACTTCTCCTGGTTCTGTTAATAAATGACCTTGCCCATCTTTACCCACCCAGATCTGAGGAGCATATCTGGCAGGTATCTGTCTGATATCTTCGTAGACAAGATGTGTTTTTATTATGGAGCCTAGCCTCTTCGACCTCTTTGTATATGCTTTTATATACAGCTCTCTATCCTTCTTTGCTCTTCTTCAGACTTCCCTGCCCACATAGTTGTATAGTTGTGATGTTTTGCTGCCTGCGGATTGCCTCTTTGCTCTTTTGCTTCCTTCTTTCTTCTGCCAGGTTGATCATCTCTGCAGTAAGCCATTCTACTGGCGTTACCCTTTTTGCATAAACAAGCATCTCCTTTGAAGCCCCCTGTATAGCTCTTTTGATTTTCTCCCATTCGCTTACTATGTTTGTAAAGGGGTGTTTAATGATTTCCCTCGTCTTTTTTCCAGGGGTTCTTATCCTCTCTCCGTACAGCTGGGTTCACCAGGTGTTTACAATCGATCTTCTGGTTTGTCTTGCCTGGCGTGCCTCTCCTAAGTTTCAGTTGAGTGTTGGCCATAGCAAGTGGGTGATCTGACCCTAAGTCAGCACTAAGAAATTATCGGCTGTTTGAATGCTAGAAAAGAGTCTCCTGCTGACCAGAATATGGTCATTTTGGTTGTGTGTGTGCTTGCCAAGGAATTCCCACATCCAGCATCTTGATGGTTTGGCCTGCTTCAATTTTGTGTTGGATATGCACAAAATTTGCACAGCAGAGATCAAGCAGTCATTCCGCTCTATCCTTCCCTTGACATTGTAGGCCATTCCTCCTCCCAATCCTGCTCTTGCATTGAATCACCCATAATTAGTATGCCATTCTTATATGCTGACCTCGTTCTGGGATGTCAGAGTGCACATCAAGTGGTTTTAGTTTCATTTGCTTCTAGGATCCAGACATAAAGAACGGCACACTTAGACAGCCTCACTCAGAGAAAGATACACTTAACCAACTCCAGGAAAAAATTTTCAGCTGCTTCTCCTGGCAATTTGGGGGAGCATCCATCTACCAAATGGATTCCCTCCTACCTCCTAACTCTTATCTCCCAGCCCTGCTCTTTATGGATGGTCCGTGCGCTAGCACACACCCGGTGCATTTATTTTGTTTTCTCTGTTCCTTTTACAGAAATTGCAGAGTGATAAATTTTCATTGTAAAAATAATTAAACTAGCATAGAAATTTATGGTGGAGGAGGTGAATGTCTCCCTTCCCCTGCACCCTTGCTCTAATTTGCTTTTTATTGTGATAAACACCAGGACCAAAGGCAGTTTGGGGAAGAAAGGGTTTAATGTGCCTTTTTTATGCCAAATATAGAACTCCGTGAAAACAAAGATGTGTCTATCTCGCATACTCTTGTGTTCTCAGGAGAGGAATCTGCTTGCTGTATGGATTGAATACTGATTGACAAACTCGGCGAATGGATGATTATATATCATGGACACTACTCCGCAATGGAGACATGGGCCTACATCACGCTGTAATCCAGACGTGCCCTAATGTGAGGGTCTCCGCAGTAGCACGCTTGGGTGTCTCGCAGTGCTTCTGTAACAAACAGCGCCATGAATTCTCATGTCATTCTTCTCTTTTATTAGAGTGTAATAATTGTACGCTGTGCAGACTTTCATTGCGACGTTTCTGTATGCACATAATGTACTTTGCTCATGCTTCCCGTCCTTGCTGCTCTGCAGACTCCTCCCCTGTTTCTCCATTCCTTTCCATATTCCAGGAGTTTCCCTTCTCCTGTCATGCCCTTCTTTACATTTAATTCCCCACAGGAGAGAACATGCGTGAGACTCACCTCCATGGTCTGACTTACTTTACATAGCATGATCTTGATTTCCACCCCCCCCAAAAAAAAAAAGCGTCAAGGAGGCACACCTAACCTCAGCACTGGTGGTGATGGTGAGGCAAAAGCAGGTGGATCCTGGCTCACTGACCATCTAGCCTGGCCTGTTTGGTGAGCCCTGGGTCCCAGTGAGAGACTCTATCTCAAAAAACAAGGAGGGTGGCTTCTGAGGAACAACATGAAAGGTTGGCCACTGCATGCACAAGGTCTATGTGCACCTGCACACAGGTGAGCACACGGGGAGCACACACATGCACATGAACATATGCGTGGGCATACACACACACACATACACACACACACACACGACATGGAAGTGTTTGGGCCTTGCTATTGTCAGTTTCCTGTCAGCTCTACGGGAATGAGAACCATGATCACATTAGTGAGACACATCTTTCCATGTGTCTGTGAGACAAGTTCTGGAGAGAATCTGACCCAAGCATGGGAGACATCCTATGGGCTGGGTGTCTGGTCCTAGGATTCCCCTCTCTGCTTTCCCAACAGCCAATGTGTTGCACCAGTTTTCTCACACCCTTTCAGCCTTGTCTCAGGCTACTCCTGCCGAAGGGCCTCCTTACCATGATAGCACCCTCTTACATTGTGAGCCCTGCAGGGTGCATTTCTCTTCCCTTAAGTCACTTCTTGCCAGGCATCTAATTAGGCCAAACAAAAGCATAATAACGCAGGTCTCAGGTCTCAGGGTTTGTGACAGTGACAATATTGCCTAACATAAAAAGCCACTGTTTCTTTAAAAGCAGTTCACATTGTAAGGGTTGTTACTTAGTTCAGTTAATCAGGTCACTTAATTACCCTGATCAGAGGGTTTGATGACCAGGATCACCATCAACAGAGTAGAATTCACAAAAGACCTGCAACTGCTGTCCCTTTGGGGAACGTTTGACTCCTTCAGTCTTCGAGGGGCCTCACAGAGTCAATTTCCCAGCAGCGAGCAGCAAAAGGTTTCCTGCACGGGTCAGCATCAGCGCTGCTGAGCTGGAAGTCGGTAAGTGTGGAGTAGGAACGGAGGAGAATGAAGACCTGTGCTGGAGAGCAGGCTGAGGAGTGCTGGAGACAGAATCCCTGGATCCATCAGTTCCTAAAGACAGACTATTCTCGGCGATTAGGCCATGAGGCTCCTGATTTGTCTAATCTGGCCCCCAACACGTAAGGATTCCTCATTAGGATGCTACTGTAGGATACAAACTGTCAGTCTGAGTACAATAATGTATTTTTCTGGTAATTTAAAAATAGGAGTGTAATTTCCACAAGTGGAAATTGCAGATCACGAGGGCGCATTTGACTGATTTTTGGCAAACACAGACACGCTTCCACTGAGACGCCTGTCATTTGCACAACCATGGGAACATCTCCTGGATGCCCTCTTCAGGGGCAACCCTGTCAGGTTTTCTTTACCAGAGTAGCTTTCTTTGTTCTGGGACTTTGCATCAGTGTAGAAGACAGCATGGCCTCTTTAGGGTCCTACTTGTTCTACCAGGTGTGTGTTTTTGTTTGGTTAGTTGTTTTCAGAGTGTGTGTGAGAGGGTTGAGGGCTAGGACAGGACATTACTGTCTACTCCAGGCCCCAGGAATGTCAGGGACATTTTTCTTTCCCATTTCCTTCAACCTGAGCTGAAATTCTATTTTTGGTGCCCTCTTGAGAGGTCAGCATCGTCCACCATCCATGCACCTGAGCTTGGGAAGAGTGGAATGGGAACGGGGGCGGGGGGGGAGGCGGGGCTGATGACCTTCTGAGCTTCTGAGCAGCGTTTGTGGGCAGAACCTGACCAGAACCATTCCCTGGCTTGCCTACCAGAAGAAAGATTGCTTACAGCTGTAAAAGGGCAAGGTGAAGTTTAAAACAACACATGAAAATCCCTGCTTTTGAATTTAAAAAAGTCTTTGCATCTAAGTTGACACCTGATTCAAAATGGAATTTTCTGAAGAGTGCAGGAAGCTATTAGCTGTGACTCACCCATGAGTCCTGGCACTGCGTGGGCCCCATCATTACTCAGCGGGGATGAGGAATGGGAATGAACCTGCTGTTTAGGAACCTCTCATTCATGAAGATCACGCTGCGCTCCTGGACCCGCCAGCTCCTTCCTTGATCTTCCAGAGCCTTCAGCCAAAGCCCTTGCGGTGAAAGCCAAGAAAAAATCATTAGGATTCTCTGAGAAGCTGGTGGGGCCAGCTCTATGTGGAGGGA
>LOEQ01003134.1:72495-87871 GCA_001685075.1 Bramus lutescens | reverse complement strand
TGTATTACATCCCCACCAACAGCGTGTAAGTGTGTATTACATCCCCACCAACAGCGTGTAAGTGTGTATTACATCCCCACCAACAGTGTATAAGTGTGTATTACATCTCCACCAACAGTGTATAAGTGTGTACTACATCCACATCAGCGTTTGTTGCCATAATAATTTCTTGACAATAGCCATTCTAACTGGAATGAGAAAGAATCTTAAAGTACTTTTAATCTACATTTCCCTTGATTATTATGGATGACACACACTTTTTAGAGTGTTACTGGCCATTTTAGTTTCTTCTTTCCAGAACTCTGTTCAGTTCTATAGTCCACTTTTAAATCAAGTGGTTTGTTTTCTAGATGTTCAGCTTCTAGAGTTCTTTATTTATTCAGACATTGATCTTTTGTCAGGTATATAGCTGGGGAAGATGTTCTACTCTGTGTGGTTTAGGGTCCCATTTCTCCCCATTCAGAGCTCAATGCCTTTGGATGGAGAGATGCTCAGTATAAGAGTACTTTCTGCTCTTTCAGAGGCCCAGAGTTTGGTCCCTAGCACCCACACCAGGTAGCTTACAACCTCCAAACACACACACACACACACACACACAGCTAAGTCATAAAGAATAAAGTAAAAAATTAAAAAATATCCTAATGCTTAGGGGCTAGCTATTTTATGGTAGCAATGAGAAAGGCTGAACTTTTGGGTAGTGTTTCTGGGATTCAGCTTTGTAGGGCCAGTCAGGCCCCAAACACACCCTACCTTGTCTGCTGTCTCTCAGCTTCCCTGGGAGAGAGGGATGAGAGTCTGCTGGCTGTTTCCTTGAAGGTTTTGTACATCTTTCCACCCCAGGTCAGAGAAGAGCTTCAGGAATCATTCTCAAGACAGCCCGAGTCTGCACCACCAGGGCATGAATAAAGCAGCTTCGGCAGTTCTCAGCCCTTCTCCTAACAAATTTGTGCCAGCTTCTTGAGCACTGGGAAATCTTTTAAGTCTGACATGCAAAGTATATCTGTCCTGCCAGTTCTCGACATGCATGAAGTGTGTGTGTGTGTGTGTGTGTGTGTGTGAATTTGGAAGTTCTAGTCTTGATTCCATGCTGGAGTTGCAGTCTGGGTTTGGCTGTAGGATGACTCCCCAGGCCTCTGGTTTCTCCACTCGGTTTGTGGTGCTACTTCCTCAAGGAGCTTTTTCAGACATTTTCTCCCCACTAGTTGCCTTCATCATGTTTTCTGTCCACAAAAAGTTAGCAGGAGGGACACACTGTGTGTAAACTTACATTCTACATAGATCTTGGTGCTTTTCTGTTGCTTGGGATAAACACCATGACCAAAAGCAGCTGGAGAGACAAGAGGTTCAGCTTTCACAGCCCGTCTCTGAAGGGGAATGGCAGAAACTCAAGCAGGGCCCAGACCAGGAAGTGAAGCAGAAGCCACAGAATAACCATATTGACTGGCATNTGGCTTGCTAGGCCTGCTTTCTTGCACAGTTCAGCCTATCTGATCAGAGGTGGCACTGCCTACATTGGACTGGGTTGAACTCTTTCACATTAATTATCAATCATGAAAACATGTCTCCAGCTTGCCTAATGGGCCAATATAATAGGGGCATTTTCTTAACTGAGGTTTCTTTTTCTCAGATGACTATAAATTGACTCATTGACAAAAACCAACCAGAACAACATACAAAAGGTATAATGCTTCTCCACTGCCACCCTCAGGAGTTGATATACGTCCACCTTAGGGATGACTTGACCCTATTGAGAATGTATGCTCCAGAGAGAGTGGGGGCACAGAAACTTAGTGTCTGACCAGCACAAGACAGCAAATAAACTTGGGAAGCTTGACACAAACTAAACACTTGTGAGAACCATCTTATTATTATGAGTGATGGTCACATTAGATAACATTTATCAGGGACCAGCATGACGGAGTTTTGAGCTTTTTCATAAGATTGGTGATATATTTCTTTGAAATGGGAAGCATTGTTATCATTCTCACAGCAGAAAGGAATTCTGAGGCACAAGCGAGTTGACTTACGACAGCAACATGGCCACAGGGTAGCCATGCCACAGCTTGAATTCAGGGAGGCAGGTGCCTGGGCTTATGGCTTGACCATGATGCTCTTGTACTAGACCATGCACATGTGAGATTAATATGAACACTAATATTAACACCGAAGCAAAGGCAGGTGCTGACACTGTGGCTTCAGATGGCTTCTGCCCTCTGTGGGCATTTTAGGGCTTTGGTGAGACCTTTCTGCGACTTCCTTTGTAGGCCCAGAGAGCTGTGAACGCCTGATGAGGGCCAAGGTACTGAGTTCCCACCTCCCAGCCTGAGAAATTGCTCAGCTCTCCCCAGTAACCATTCCTTCTTTCTGGAAGCAAGATGGCACAGACCATGAGATGCTGCTGTAGAGAGGCATGTTGCCATGGCAGCCACTCATGCCGCTTTCCCACCCGCTCTGAGGTGCTCTGACACAGGCACTGGTTTCCAAGGTAACAGGAATAATTGAGGGTCTGTGAAGAAAAGACTTGTGTGTGTTCTGACATGGGGAGAATTGAAAATGAATCCCGGGCATTTGGAGGGCTACCCTAACATATGTCAAAGAGAAACAGCATCATCATTACAGGGATAATCCCTGAAAGTAGGTCTTAGTGATCTCAGAGACGCTTAGCTTATTCTCCACTAAGAGTTCATCTTTCGTCTTTCTGTGAGGACAATTTAAACCTTCATAAAATAAGATGAAGAGGTGGAAAGTGTAGCAGAAAGTGAAAGATCAGGAGGATGTAGATCAATAGCTGCACAGGGGACAGACCTATAGATAATGCTTAGACATGGCTCCACGTCTCTTGGAGAGATTTCAAAGGACTAAGGGGCCGATGCTCTGTCTATTCTATTCAAAGCTGCTCAATGCCCTTCTTGCTAACTGATGGCAATGCAGACTGCTCTGCCCCTTCAGAGTGCTTGTTTTCATGGGTGCCAGGAAGGCAGGGATGCTCCCCTCCACTGTGTCATGGCTAGCTGCATTTCTAGCATGGGCCTTTGCATCAAGACGCACACTGGCCTTTGCAGGCTTTAGGGGTAGCAGGAGATAAAGGAAGGAAGTCAATTGGCATCTGTCCATGATTCCAAGAACAGGCCAAGTGGGAGAGACCGCTTAGCCCAATCCCTGTGTCGTGTCTCCTCCTAGACCACACATGGGTATGAGGTGTAGTGGGCTTGCTAATGCTAGAGAGCTAGGTTTGCATGCACAGTTCTGACAAAGTGGCTTATACTGACTCAGTATAAGCCTAACACTCTAAAGAGGTCCTGTTGTACTGTTGCATTATCCTCTCTGCAGATGAAGAAACAGGCATAGACTTTGAGTAACTTGCACAAAGTCTCACATTTAATACTTGGCTGGGAGTCAGATCACATCCTGAGACCCTGAACTGAGGCCATGGTCACAGGAAGGAACCAAAATCCTATGTGCAAAGAGGATTAGGCAGACCAATCCTCAGTGACAGAAATCTAGCTCAGTCTTAAGGAACAAAAGGGATGTGGTATGTGGAGCTTCAAGCACTGCTGGATCCGGGCACCCCATCTGTTAGCTCCGCTCAGCCCAGCACCCTCCCTTTGCTAAATTAAATTCTCTCATTCTGCCTTCGCGATGGCGGAGATATCTGCTGGCAGCTTCTAAGCGACATCCCACTTAGCTTAGCTCAGCTCCAAGAGCTAAAGAGGACCTTGCCCATCCACCCATCTTCCCAAGCAAGTCCTGCAGTTGATAATGTTGATGTGGCCAGTCCAGTATGAGCTGCATGCCAACTATTTAGTTCATGCTGTGTGCTTTTTGACCAGACTTGAATCAAATGTCTAACCTTATGGCTGTGGTAGGAGGAAGTTAAGCCAGGGGATTCCTCAGGGGAAATCAGGACAGAAAAGGAAGAAACGGATATTGGATGGGAAGAGTCATTAGCTGTCCTCAGCCCTTGCTCTCCATTACGAGCAGAGAGATGGTAGGACTCAGGCATCACCAGCCACACCACACCTATTGCTCCTCCCTGCGCCGAGTTCTTCCATTTTGAAGGCACAGCCATGGGCCAGTCTCTCCTCTATTTCAGCAGTCAGAAATCTCCAACACATCCTCTCGGGCTACTTTCCTCTTTGGCACTCTGCAGGACACCCTCCTCCTCTTTTGAGATCGTCTCTCTCCTGCACCTGCATGGTATTGCCTCGTTAACTTTCCTCAGCCATTCTCACTGGGCTCTCTTCAGTCCCCTCACTCAGCCTCATTCATTAGCCAGGCTTCAAGTCTTTCATCGACCCCACTCTGCCCAGCCTTCTTGCATTTCCTCACTGTCATTAAAAAAACAAAGTTCTGCTTCTCCTTGGCCTTCTGTGATTCCTCTGTGGTCCAGGCCCACGGGAGCTTGCACTTTCCTCGATGGGTCTCTGAGTACTTTGAAGCTTGTGATTTGGAGACCTGAGATTCAGGAAGCTGAAGAATCTCTTTGGGGCGTTTACTACAGAGGGGGTGGTGGCAGGAGCAGAGTAGGGTGCAATGCCATGCTTATCATGTCTCTCCGCGCACCAAGGACTTTTCCTAGGTACACGTCATGTCACCCTGTGCACACTGATTCCATCTCCCGTCGGTTCCTGGTCCTTCAAACTCTCATTCAATCTCACGGTTATTTTGATCTCAACACCCACTTTCCTGAAAGCTAATGAGAATTAAGGCCCATTTGTTTGGCAAGCAGAATCTTTGGAGATCTTGTTGTTCACAAATGGCATTCTTTACCCAAAGTATTAGAGTGTAGAAATAAAGATGGCCTTGAAAATTCACAGGAGACAAGAGGGGACTGTTCTGTTTGTCATTTCACCCCCATTTATACCTGAGGCACTAATGCCTAGCATGATGGTGTTTGGGTGTGGTCTGGGGTGGTGATTAGGTTCAGATGAGGCCAGGAGGGTGATGTCGCCTCATGGTGGAATTAGTTTCTCGTCTTAGCAGAGGAAGACATGAGTGTCCTTCTTTCATGAGCACGTGCTGAAGAAAGGCTATGTGAGCCCAAATAGAAGAAGTAATCAATGAACCACAAAAAAGTCTTTGCCAAAATAAGTCTCTCCTGCTGAAGACACCGTGCACTTCAGGCATAGAACTTGGAGCGTTTGCACCGGATCTGCCTGGAAAGCCTCCACCATAGGTCTTACAGTAATGGAAGGTGCTATGCAAGGGTCCAAGGGAGAGAAGCAACCGCAACTTCTACGCAGCTGTAACACCTATGACAACCAGTGGGTATGACAACCTTAAGAGTGCAGTAGCGGTCCTCTTATCTTGTCAGGAGCCAGCTGTCTACTTGGGGTGAAGGTAAGCTCAACAAGAGGGAAATCATTCCTGGTACCAGAAACCTGCCCAACTACCCCAGAGATAGTGAGATCATGGATCTCAAAGGATAGCCTGCTACTGCCACTTTACCCAACCAACAAAAATGTATACAACTGCCTTTTAAATATTTATCCCTATACTCACAGATAAGAATAGCTTTCACTGCTTATACTGGCTAGTTTTTATGTCAGCTTGACTCAAACTTGGGTCAGTTGGGAAGAAGGAATCTTAACTGAGAAAGTGCCTCCATAAAATTGACCTGTAGGTAAGTCTGTAGGGGACTTTCTTGTGTAGTGATTAGGCGAGCAGGCCTGCTTTTCGTCTGGCCCAGCTCCCGCATGGCTAGCTTATACCCTGNTCTAGTAATCTGTGTATCACCACGAGGTGGTGGCTTACCAGGAAGATTCTAACCAGCGTCCATCTCTGAGAGGAGAATCATGGCATCTGCCTGACTCTGCTTTCTTTCTCCCACAATTCTGCTCTGTCTTTCCCGCCTACCTATGTTCTGACCTATCAGGCCAAGCAGTTTTTTTTATTGATTAACCAATGAAAACAACAGATAAATAGAAGACCCTCCTACATCATTCTTGATTGATTATTGATATGGGGGGGCACAGCTCACTGTAGGCAGTGACACTCCCTGGTAGGTGACTCTGGGTGCTGTAAGAAAACAAATGGAGCAAGCCATGGGAAGCAAACCAGTAAGCAGCTCTCCTCCATGGGCCCCCGATCCTCTCCTGCATCCAGGCTCTTGCCTTGTCTGGGTTCCTGCCCTGACTTCTCTCAGTGATGGAGTGTGCCATGGAACTTTAAGCTGAAATAGTCTTTTCCAGTCTAAGCAGCTTTTGGTCATTGCATTTTATCACAGCAACAGAAACACTAAGATATCACTCATCAAGGGAACTTTGCAACAGATGGAGACCATTACAGAAAATCACAACTGGTAAAAAACGTAGATAACAACCAACTGTGTGTGTGTGGGGGGGGGCAACCACAATGCATGTACAGCTCCTGCACCTAAAACCTAGGGAACATCACAGAAGAGGTGGGAAGCTTTTAGGAGCCAGAGGACCAGGATCTTTTCTGTGCGAGTGTGTCTCCTAGAAATGATGGGGAAACCACACCCATGAGAGCATGCTCGTTATATGGCTGCCCAGTAAGTACTGAAGTTGTATACCACCAATAGGTATGTGAGCATGGAAGGGGAAAATTCACAGGGCTCTATCCATAAACAAAGAAGTACAGGCACTTGAGAAATACCGCAAGTGGGAGAAAAATTCTTCCCCATGGATGAGTTAGTTACCCGATACCAAGCGGCTGTCCCCGAAATCAAATACATACAAAAACTAAGCAAGCTGTATTTATATATTTAGGCAGGTATATATTTCAATGATTTCAAGAGGAATCAAGGGTTTGGAACACTTAAGAGGGATTGGAGGGAAGAAAGGGAAGAGAGAAAACGATGTAATTATTTTTTCAAGAGTCTTCACAGGACATGGAACGGCTTGGCACCTTGACTTTGCTTCGTTTTTTTTTTAAGCCTCTAGAATGGTGGCAAATGAGTATCTGCTGTTTAACCATTGAGGCAATGCTGTGTTGTTATAATAGCCCTTCCAGACTTGGTTATCAGCAGAAGCTAACCTTCCTCCTTTGTCTAAAGAACTTAGATAAAACCAGCTCTCCTGGAGCTGGATGCTAAACGTCTAAGTCTGAAATGCTTGACTTCAGGTCGGAAGGTGCAAATTCCTACCCTTTCCTATATGAGGTTATTGTCAGTGCTGTTGTTTACTTAACTGGTCCCCCTTTCTGAGTACAATTTTAGGATTGCATTTTGTTATTGTTCATGGAGTCCGACTGCATAGCTGATACTTCATCCGATGAACATGCACACTCTCTTCCAAGGACCTTTGAAGTTCAACAAGAAGTTCAATCTTCTGTGGGATAGATTGTGTTGTTTCTTCCTCTCTGGACTTCTGCCTCAAGAGCCAGCAGTAAGATTGAGAGGAGGACAGACAAAACAGAGGCCATCTTTGCACATATCCCTACTCTATCTGCCATGTGTTTGCTGGTGTCACAACAATTGAATACAATTCGGAGTTACTTATTATTTCAGCATAACTTGGGCTGTACTGAACTTTTTCAAGAGGGACCTACGAGCAGATCAAATCTTGAAGACAAATTAGCTTGGTAGAGAGTCTTCCCTTTTTCACATTTATTTCTTTATGTGGGGGCAGAGTCTTGCGTGTGTTTAGTATATATGCGGTGGTCGGTCAGAGGATGTGGTGATTTGAGTGAAGTGTACTCTGTTACCTTGGGCATTTGAACGCTTGGCCCCTAGTTGGCAGCATCAGTTGGGGAAGCTTAGGGGGTGCAGCTATGCTGGACGAGGTTGACTGCTGGGGGTGGGCTTTGAGGTTTCAAAACCCACTTGCCATTCCCAGCTTGCTCTGCTTCCTGATTGCAGTGTAAGAGACGAGCCCTCAGCTTGCTGCTCCAGCTGCAATTGCTGTCTTCTGCCACATTTCCCAACTCTGATGGTAATGGACTCATCCCTCTGGAGCCATAAGCCCCAATAAACCCTTCCTTTTATAACTGCCTTGGTTGTGTTTTAACACAACAATAGAAACCCTAACTAAGACAGAGCGCAACAGGTAGGAGCTGGTTGTTCATTTCTGTCATTGTTTATGGGGACCTAACTCAAGTTATCAGACTTGGCAGCAAGCCCCCTTATTCCCTGAGTTGGTCTTCAGTAGAGATTTCTTCATTAGTCCAAAAGGTTTTCTTTTCTACCTTCCACCAACACCAGAAGGCTCAACCCTGACCTCTTAGGGATCAGCTCAAATATCACCTCTTCCCTCCTGATATTTAATCTTGATCAACATGTCATCAGCTTGATCAGATTGAGGGATACCCAGGAGTTTAGCAAGCACACTTCCTGGGGGTGTCTGTGAATGCTTCCAGAAGTGAGTAGATCCTGGAGCTCTGTACCAACGAAAGTTTTAATTTGTTAATGGATTTAAAGTTTCAGTAGGACTATTTGGAGGTCGTAGGGCTGCAGCATACAGGACTGCTTGGAGGAAATGGGTCACTGGGAGGATGTTCTCTAGGGCTGTATCTTTTCCTATCTCCTTCCTATTTTTGCTTCACTTTGCTTCTTGTTTACCATGAAGAAAGCTGCCTTGCAGTGCACTGCTTGCCACAAGGGAAGTAACCCCATAACTTTAGGGAAAATCAATTTTTTTCATTTTTTGTTTCTGTCGAGTATTTGGTCATACTGACAAACTGATACATATCACTGTTCTGCGTGGGTGAACTTTTCTTTTTGACCCACCAGCTCACACACACAGACAAATGACACAGAGACTTATTAATTATGACAGCTCTACCTTAATTTCGGCTTGTTCCTAACTAATTCTTCCAACTTAAATTAGCCCATATCTATGTACTTTTATGTAGCTCGGTTACGATTACTTTGTCCTCCCCACCCTGCTTCCTCTCTGTCTGTCAGGCAACTCTGCCCTTCCTCCCAGCATCCTCTCCCTCCCTCCCTTGAAATTCTACCTATTCCCTCCTGCTGTGTTATTAGCCATTTGTCTCCTTATTAAACCAATCACAGTGACACAGCTTCACATAGTTAATGGAATATTCTGCAACACTTCCCCCTTTTTGCCTAAATATAAAGGAAAGGGTTTAACTCTGACATAGTAAAATTATGTACAATAAGAACAATTTTCAGGTTAAGAATTACATTTACAATGTCCAGTCCATTTGCATTTGTTAAACTTAGAGAAAATACTTCCTTATCTATCTCATCTTAGTCCAAAATTTTATACTTAATCCATTTTTGTCATAACTTCTATTACCATCCTAAAATATCTTTTTAGACATTAGAACATTGTTTTAGATAAACAACCTAATCTTTTATGTTTCTCAATCTTATGAATTTTGTATTTCTTATGTAAGTTTCTTTTCTGAATTTGGTAACAAGAAAAACTGTAAAACTATAACTATCTTGTTTTCAATCCTCATAAAAGACCCAAGAAAGATAAAATATTACTTGAGCAAACAGAAAGTGCAGAGAAAGCAACTTCTAAAGCTATAGAAATGGCACAGACATCTGGCTGTTTGAATAGTCATCCCAAGTTTCCTTTCTGATGTTGGGGCATCCATCTTCAGTCTAAAATATCTGACAGACTTTTTTCTAAAGTGGGGATTTTGAAGGACTGTTATACTTTTCTTGGCAAAGTTTGGCAGTCACTTTCTTTTGTACCCTGCTTGTCCAGTTTGGAGAGCATACTTCCAGCAATAAAAGTAAAGGCAGGTGCTTTGCTCAGTGGTTAGCTTTTGCCATAAAGAAAGCAAAATCTATATGTAGGTTCTTTGATTTCCATCATCATTTTTTGGAAGTATATTGGTACTGCCAGGAATAGACACATCTTACTGTCATGAAAAACCTTATACTATTAAAACATTTAAAATATCATATTCTGTAGGTATTTGAAGTGTTTGAAGGTCACCTATATATAAAAATATACCTTTGTATGGCCTTGAAAACATACCTAACATGACTATACATTTGATTGTCATAGATGACTAACTATTAACCTGCATTTCTTCATTATTCTAAATAGCTTTCAAGGCCTAAAACTTTATAATACTTTTTAAATGAGTAGATACAATATCTTAAGAAAGAATAGAAACATATGTGTAGTATAATAAAATAACTTAAATTTGTATCAATGTACAAAATTTCATACCATTGTAAAATATTTGAGACTAGTGGTTATTGAAAAGTAGGCTCAACAATTCACCCTTCAATCCCATCATTTCTATACTATAATCCCCCTTTTTCCCTTCAGAAAGAGATCCCTGAATTCTAATTTCCTTTGCTCAGCTTTTTCTCTGACCATGACCACCAACAATTTACAATCAACCCCCTAAATGATGAATATCTATAATCCACCTGCTTTACCTCTTGGGAATGTGGGTGGCATGTTCTCTAGGCTGCTTCCTGTTGTTTGGGGATGATGACATCTTTTAGTGACCCTGAGAAAATTAGGGTAATTATCAAATCCAGGAAGAGCTGGCCATAATATTTGTTGTCCAGTCTCTGTGCACTGGGAGAGGGAAGGCTTTTCTGTAGTCCTTACTAGAATAGTCTGTGAGGCTGGACCATCTCAGTCAATGCCTTAAAGTTGTTCTATATGAAGAACACAGAAGAAACTGCAACAGAGGCATTCTGAGAAGCTGGATCACCTGGGCCACCCGTTTTCATTGGTGACTAGTCACCTTGTTCTGAAAACACATAAACTTTCAAAGGTAACATACATATCTGTATTAAAGCAAGTATGGAATGTACAGTATTCACAAGTCAGTTAAAGATGATTTTTTTTTGTTCTATGTAGGTAAAAGGCAACTGTCAACTTCATAAGTCTGTTTGGACTACATACCCAAGCTGTAATATAATAAGTCATGAAGACTCAGTAACCAATAAGTTTTATTACGTCTCATCCAGTCTCAGACCTCTTGCCATGCAGAGGGATCAGCATACATGTCACCTGTCCTGTAGTCTTTCCTGGCTTTCTTCCTCACATCTGTAGCCAAGATCCACAGGAGGTCTCCCATGGTCAAATCTCATCTTTATTAATTTTTAAGGAATCCATAGCTTTTCATTTTCTGTGGAAGGAAAAAAACATAACCTCTCTCACAATGCAACATGTTTCCCAACTTCCATTCTGAAGCCAAGACATCCCTAAATTATAAAGACTAGTTTAATTCAACAGTCCTTTCCACAATCCAATGACTCTCAGCAGGTGCTGTTCATTTATCAGAATTTTAAAAATTCAAAGTAAACAAAGTAACTTATAGAATACAGATTCTATGTATTTTCATCTTTATGTGGCTTATCCTTTTTATATTTTATTTTATCTTTAAATGCTTTATCTTATTATTTATAAACTATTTTTATATGACTGTCCATACCCATTTTCTGTAGTAGAAACCTGTTTGTTTGTTCCCAGAAGCCCAGACCTGAAATAATCACACAGAAATTATACTAATTGCAATACTCTTTGGCCAATAGCTTAAATGTATTTCTAGCTAACTCTTATATCTTTGGTTAACCCATTTCTATTAACCTGTGTATCACCACTTGGCTGTGGCTTAACAGCAATGTTCCATCCAGCATCTGTCCCCTGCAGGGCTACACAGCTTCTCCTGACTCTGCCTTCTCTCTCCCAGCATTCAGTTTAGTTTTCCCCACCTAGCTCTACTCTGTCCTGTCACAGGTCAAGGCAGCTTCTTTATTCATTAACCTATAAAAGCAACACATATACAGAAGGACTTCCCACACCATTTTTCTTTTTTTTTTCTTTTTGCATCTAAGCACATTTTAAAACATACTATATTTGTTTAGAGGGTTTTTTTGTCTGTCTGGACTGCTTTACTAATTATTTGCAGCCACACACTCGCAGTGTTCTCTGAAGCACATGAACCAAATCTTAAATTGCTAAATGACAATGAGGCACTCCTTTGCTAGCACATGGCCTGGTGGCTGGCTCTGCCTTCTTCAAGTTGGTGAAAGCAGAGCCTCATGCCTGCTGGGTGGTCTGCCCCAGATCCAGGAGGTGCTTCTACTTAGTCTCCTGCCACCTGGTAGTGTGTTGGTTGCCATTCATAAACTTCATTTTAAGTGCTTAGAAGCAGGGCCTATTAAAAGAGCTGTGCCTCTGGAACCTAGCCAAGAAACTGCTTTCTCAGGCTCTATGTGAAAATATGTGGCCCCATGTTGGGTGCCATTTGTAGATGGATTTTTCTTTTTGGGTTGCCAGTTCACAAAACATGACACAGAGACTTATAGTTAATTATGAAAGCTCGATCTTAGCTTAGGCTTGTTGCTAACTAGTTCTGCCTATCTGGTGACTCTGCTTTTCTTCTTCCTAGTATTTTCTCTCTGCTCAGAAGTCCTGCCTATCCTCACCTGCCTAGCTATTGGCCATTCAGCTCTTTATTAAACCAATCATAGTGATAAATCTTCACCCAGCATCAAGGAATATTTTGCAACAATTCTGGGTCATTTTGGCTCAAGACTGGCAAATTGAAACTCTTCTTCCTCCATCAACTCCTTGTTAATAGTTTTGACACCAGACTTCAATGTGATTAGAATGTTGTATCTTAATACCATCCCAATGCCACAGATCCTTCTTCTGAAAGTCTGCCTTGACTTATAATAAGCCCATTATTTGCTTCATGAGACAACAGCAGATCTCTACTGCTAAATATGGTCACATTGTTTTGTGGCTCTTAGACCACAGCTCCTTAAAAATGCTTTATTATTTGTATTTTCTGGGGCTCACAGCTTAGGGGCTACTTAAGAGGGAATAGACCATCTTGGTTATCTGTAATTATTTCCCATCCATGAGGCTGGTCACTTCAGTAGGAATGAAGAAAGATCACTAGGGCAGCAGCTTGTTTTTCTTGTCTTCTTTGTGTCAGTCATCAGCAGTCTTTTGAAGTTGCTCTCTTGCTTGCTGGAAACTCCATGAATGGGACCTCGGGGCTTTTCAGAGGACAATAAGTATATCAGATATATGAATTGTTACATTTGATGATATTGTATCCTTCCTTCTCTCAAAAATTTTAAAGTCTCAAATTATAATACTTTATCAATGAAATGTTTATATAATGGTGAGGTACATGAGGGAGATTTTGAACTCGCAATTCAGCTTCTCAAAAAACATTAGTTATGTGTACAAGCGAATGAATGTCAAAACTAAGATGTGTGACAAAGTTAAAATTTTGTATCTCATTGGTATAAAAAATCAATTATATCCAGATTTGAATCTCTTCATTTTCTATAACTCTCTAGATATATAAAAAATATTCTTCAAATGGGATCTGAAGCAAACTCATTTTTCTCTTATGGTCTGAGATTTTGCTGTGACCCTCTTATTAGAATTCATTCAAGAGGACAGAAAGATCTTGGTCACATTTCTCATGCTGGTCAAACGCTCAGTGTATGTAAATGGCACTCCAAGGATGGGTGCCCAGTTGGTTTGTCATCTTCTCATGTTAGTGTTTCCTTCAGACTGCAGCTATATTGTTCTCTTGTCAGGTGTAATTCCTGCTGTCCTTGAGATACAGAGGAAGAGAAACATGTCAATAAGCCCCAGTTCCAACGCTTAGTGTTATATCAAAGGAGACTCTAAGAAACAATAATATCAAAGAGGAAGTGGCCCATGGTAAAGGCAATGACAGCGTTGAAAGGTATGCTTACCCTGAGCTCTGTGATGAACAGGAGAGAACACTTCAGGGATGTGGGACTATATGGTGCTTGCAGGGGGAAGAGGGGATAAATCTGTTAGTTTTCATCATTTTATGTAGTTTTCCTAGCACAAAGCACCATATAGTAACATGCACACATGCTCAAAACTGGTCACATACCAAAACTTGATGGATTTGACCTAAAATTTATTTCTTTGACACTCAATTCAAATGCTTAGGATTAAATTATAAATATGTACCTGCACAATCCCAATATCTTGATGTCTTTGTTTGGCACCTGCATTCTCTGTATGTAACTAAAGTAGACTTGGATATCCATCCAGAAAAATCCTGGAAGAAAAGATTTTTACAAACAGAACATAACCTATCTCCATGACTAACTCCTTGGTAAATACAAATACTCAACTCTTGTTTGTATCTCTGCCATAGCAAATGATAAAACAAGGGCATCTACTAACCCCAGACCTTCCCAGCTGACTGTAAGCCAGACAGAACCTAATGCTATTGTCCTCTCATGGACAATAGAGTGACCATAAACACCATCCAGCTTAGCTTTAACCTTTCCAAGGGATGAATGATTAGGGGTTAGTTTGGATGACAGCTTTATGTCCCCCCCCCGCATAAAAGCAACCTTTTGACAGGTTGGAATTATAAGTGCCCATGTGATGGCTCACAATGACTTTCAACTTGCTGTGATTTAGAATCACCATGGAAACAAATCTGTGAGGAAACTTCTAGATTAAGATAGTATTGATAGGAAGACTCCCCTTGTGTGTGGTATCGCCAGTCCCTAGGCTGAGGTCCAGACTGGGTAAACAGGAATAGGTAAGGTATGTGAGCACCAGAATTCACACCGTTTTGCTTCCTGACTGTAGATGGGATGTGATGAGCTGTGTCACATGCCAACCATTACGCCTTCCCTGTCATTACGGACCGAATCTCTTCAGATTGCAAGCTGAAACCAACTTGGGTTGCTTCTTATAGAGTATTTTTTCCAGTACCAAGGAAACTGGCAGTGATAGGTAGTGATATGTTCTTTAACTTCACAACAACAGACTCACTTTGTTTTCTTCAGAAGCAACCAAGTAGAGTTCTGTTTCTATTTATCATTCCTTTAAAATGGACTCCAAGAAATGGGGTAGATTAGAAGAGTGAGCTACAAGGTGCCATTCCAGAGGGTCTGGGGGTGATGCACATAGGTCATAGTGGCTTTGTCCAAATTCATTTATTCTTATTATAAAATATTTTTATGTGTATGTGAGTGTGTATGTGTATGCACCTATGCATGCATGTGCCCACAGAGGCCAGAAGAGGGCACCAAATCCCCTAGAGCTGGAGTTATGGACAGTTGTGAGGTACCAAGTGTGGGTGCTAGAATCCAAACTCTGGTCCTCAGCAAGACCAGCAAGTGTTCTTAACCAACAGCCCATTCCCCAGCCACCCTTTACCCCAAATTAATTTCTGAAACATTGTAAAGGGCATCCCTGAAACTTATGCAACTTTTTCCATAGATACTGGTTGTCTTAAAAGGGTGAATCCATTTTTTTTTCTGTTGTGGTTACCAGAGTATGTCTGTGCATATTTACAAATAGACGGCCAGGGAAGCAAAGGCAGGGGAGAGCTCACCTGTATCTGAGTACAGGTAGCATAGCACAATGGGCATCCACAGGCCAGTTGGCTCCAGCAGAGATCACACACACACACACACACACACACACACACACACACACACACG
>LOEQ01003134.1:37806-70033 GCA_001685075.1 Bramus lutescens | reverse complement strand
TCGTCATCATCATCATCATCATCATCATCATCATCATCATCATCATCATCATCGCTGTTTTCTGGCTGGAGAGATGGCTCAGAGATTAAGAGCACTTGCTGCTCTTGCAGAGGCCTTAGACTCAGTACCCAATACCATCATGGTGACTCACAACCATCTGTAATGACAGTTCCAGGGGATCTGATATCCTCTTCTGACCTCTGCAGTCACCAGGTATGAATGTGGTATACATACATGTGTGCAAGCAAAACACTCATATACATAGAGGATGTACATGAAGTTTAGATATATCTTTTTTTCTAAGGTCCTAAAGATTGAACCAGGGTCTGCACATTCTGGAAAAGCATACTGCTGCTGAGTCACACCCTCGTTGCTCCCTTTCCTACTAATAACAGGGTATAGTTAGGTAGTCATCTGCATAGTGGATGACACCTTAGTTAGGGTGTCAAAATGTGACTTTCCTTGGTGGCATTCTTGCGCTTTACAGAAGAGTCTAAGAACAAAATCTCTTGAGGGCTCGTTGTTCTAACCTAACCATTAGTTGTCATTTGTGGCTTCTGGTCCCCTCATCTCCCTTCTGGAATCAGATTGGTAGCATTTTCAGACTGAAACAGCTCTCAGATGCTGCCAAGGAGACAGAGAGAGGTCTGCCCCTTGGTCTCCTTATTAGCCTAATTCCCTTGTTTTGTGACATTTAGCCAGGCAGGCTCCATCTGTGTTTTTATATTGCCCAGATTATCCTTGCCTTTAAAGAACTGCTTTGGCATTTGGGCTGAGCAGATTTACACAGGCAAACGCTTCATCTCCAAAGCGTATTAGCTGAGGAGCAAAATCAAATTGGGTACCAGGCTTTCTTCAGCGAAGGCTGGGCAGTGTGGGGACACTGATCCATCTGAGTCTCCAGAGAAACTCAGTGATCACCTGCTTCTCAAGGTGAAGAATGTGAGGCCACTTGTACTAACACCCCCGCCCCCACCTCGGCTCAGTGGGCGGCATTTTCAAGGCCTTTCCCCTTGCTGAGTTGCCAAAGACATTGCGAGCAATACTACATGCAGTGGAACGGGGGTGCCGGCTACAGTTTGACGAAGGGAGAAGGCTTTCATCAACAAGGTATTTCTGATGGTATAGGTTACCCCAGGCTTCTCTGCCTAAATAGTGAACTTGAATAACATAATTTATGTCAAGGAGCCTTTTAATCTTGACACGGGTTGGAAAATAGAGTGAAGAGAAAACCACTTACCACCGAGTGCCAGCCACCCGTGCATGGTGCCAAACACTGTGCTCAGGAAAGCAGAAGGTGTGCGCTCTGCCCCAGGGACACACAATTCATCCCAGGAGCCATTAGTGGGCCCGTGTCATATCTGCCCAAAGTCCATTTTCCTTATGCTACCAATATACACTTGACTTCCTTCTGGAAACATCTTCACTCCATTCTCAGATTGTGTCTTTTATGCATTTACCTTTGCCAAAGATCACAATTAGTCACATGCCTGACAGGTAACCAATGAGACTTTTCCTTCCTTCTGATTGGTTCAGAAATGTACACATGATCCAAGGCTGACTGACCCAATTACCTTCCAGGACTTACTTAGACTTGAACTCTTAGGTCAGAGTCTTGCCTTCTTTGTTCCTTACTTGGAGAACTCAGTTTCTCCAGGTAGCCAGTCCCAAAGCAGAGAGGGCGCAGCAGGACAAGGGCTTACCTGTTTCCCAGCAACCTGGTTGTGAGAGGCAGCTATCATGTTGCATGGGTCACATATTACCCAAACCCTACTCTACCTAGAGAGTGGCCCCTGTCACACAGCCTGCATCACACATGCTCAGCTCCCACGACCTACTGAAGGGAAAAGTGCTTTAGAAAATACAAGGATGTCGCTTTCCTACTGGGAATGAAGGACTTGGAGACCAAGCTCCTTCTGTTTCTAGACTTTCTAAGAGGGAAATAAAACAGAAGCAAAAAGTTGCATCAGACAGGCCTTGTCCAGGCCCTCTAATGCTTTCTTTCTGTTGGTGCTCTTTTTGCTTTGCTTGTTTTCTAAGATGGGCACAGAAGGCCTCAACTTCTTTATTCTCCTCCTCCAGTCTTTTGAGGGCTGGAATGACAGATATAAGCCATCTACATCTGATATTAATTGTGAAAAATATTAAATCCCCCAGTTGTTTTTCCAAAGGCACCACCAGCTTCGATTTAAGACCTTCCAATTAGTCCTCTGCACAGATGCCAAGCGAACCTGAAAACACAAACACAAAAGCAAACCCAAGAGCAAACTCCTAGTTGGCTATGATTCCCCTCAACCTGCTTGTGATCAAGACTGTGCTCTGTGAGGAATCCCAAGCGACGCTCATCTCTAGCTCCTCCATCTGGCTTTCAGCCTTCAAAGTTTCATGTCACTTTTTCTTCCTGCATCCTCATCTCTCCTCCAAACTCACCATAAAGATCTTCTGTTGGAAGCTTGGTTCTTCATTCGTCTTCCTGGTCATCGATCTTTTGTTCTCTGACGTATGGCCACCTTTACCCTATTCTGTTGTATCTACAGAAATCTGGGGCAAACTCGCTCCAGGCAGGTGCATTCGGTGGAAGGCCAGAGGACATCTCCAAGGAGTGGTCTTCTGATTGCATCTGCCTCCTCCACAGATAGTTCTGCCTTTTGGTCTTTGCTGTTACTAACGTCTCTGCTACTGTACCAACCCTGTGTGATTTCCCGCCTCTTCTGATGTGTCTCCATATTAAATACCCACCAGCTAGCTGTCTGATAGGATTTCGTTTCTCCTGACAGAGCACATCTGGAACAGGACCATGATCTAAAAGCATCTTCAGGGCTGGAGCGGTTTCCTAGTGGTTTGGGCACTTGCTGTTCTTGCAGAAACCCTGAGTTTGGTTCTCAGCACCCATATCAGGTGGCTCAAAACTGTTGGTAACTCCAGCTCCGGGAGATCTGAGGTCCTCTTAGGAACTCTGCAGGCCTCTGCATGCACACACACATACACGTAAGAAATAATCAAATAAGCCTTTTTTAAAGGTGTAATGATTTTATTCTCCCATAAATGACATTATATCTGTGCAATTGTCTCAAGAGTATCACTTAACTTTTAAAAGGCAACACAGCCAGCATTATTTACAATTGTATGATATAGTAAACAATAGGAACAGTTCCCTTCTCATTCCAATACTTTGTTTAGAGCAAATAAAGATACTGTATACCAAGCTATGTACAGGCATTCCTATTTGTACATGTTTGGGCTAATGGGAGAGTACCATACACATAGCTCTGAAACTTTGTATTCATTTAAGAATACCTTTTGTACTGCTTTCCTTAACTGTACATATAAATAGATTTCAGTCCCTTTTCATTGGCTACCTGGAGTCTCCTTGTGTGGGTGCTAATTTATTTAACTGATTCAGATAGATAAATATTTACAGTGCTTTGTATAGTCTTCAATTATAAGCCTATATAATGCAAATTACTCTGTATATTGTAACAAGCGCAATAAACTTCAAAAGAGTTGTTATGGTGAGGGCTAAGGAGACAATTCACTTTGCAAAGTGCTTATGCTGAGAGCATGAATGTCTGAGTTCCCGTCTCTAGCATGAATGTAAAAGTCCAGTGCTCAGGAAATAGGCAGAGCCTGGAAGCTCATTGGTCAGCCAGTGCAGCTGTAACAGTGAGCCTAGGTACAGCAAGAAACACAATTTCACTAGATAGCGTGGGAAGCAACACAGGAAGACAGCAAGAATTGGCCTCTGACTACCTTATGTGTGTGTGTGCAAGGGCAAGCGCACACCACACACACACACACACACACACACACACACACACAGAGTGAGAAGTGTAAGTTTCTGTGAATTAGATATGATCAAACTGGCTTTGAAAGAACATGCCCTATTTTACCTTGTCACCGAGACCATCTGTAGGTTTTGTTTACCCCTGATCTTTACAAAAGTGTTATTGGAAGTTTTTGATTGCTGGTCTGGAAGATGAAAAAGGCTGCCTCATCTTCAGCTGCTGAGCTGTGCTCTTCTCCTTGTCCCCAAGGTCTTACGCCTGTCCTAATACACACATATGCCTCGTCTTTATGGTCATCACTAAGAGAACCTACTCTTTTTGAGGGCTTCTCTAGGACAGCTCCTGCTCTGAACTTCATTTGAATTTTCTCCGAATTTAACAGTCTTACGAGGCATATGGCTTCCTTACTTTGCAGACGGAGAAACAAGCTTAGAGAATCCCATGTTTAGTGATTTGTTTACAGCCCCCGAGCTGGAATTCTACAAGGATGTACCTGTGAGGTTCTGGTCTTTCACATCACTGAATTACAGTTGGCTAGGAAGGTTAAACTTCTGCTCTTCAATACAGCTTGCTGATTCTTCATTCTCTTAAAGGTAAGGACAATATCTTACCCTGTTAGCCAAGGGAATGGATTAACCTATGTTAAATCAGACAAAATATTTTAATTTATTTTATGTTTTATGTGCATCGAGTGTTTGCTTATTTGTATGTACACTACATAAATGCCTGGTACCTGAGTGTGTCAGAAGAGAGCCCTGGATATTCTGGAGGAGGAATTAGAGGTGGCTGTGAGGAACTAAGTCGATGCTGGCAATCAAATTTGGGTCTTCTATAAAAACAACCAGTGCTCTTAACTACTAAGCCATCTCTCTAGCCCCCTAGCCCTAAATTAGAATTTCTTAATGGAATAGAATATTTTCCCAAGATACTACTTATCCATAAGAGTTTGATAAGCTGTGAGATACCTTGAAAGCTGCTACTTTCCTTCCCACGACAACATAAATATAACATTTCGTACTGGCAGGGATCAAAAAATATTCTCTGGGTGGATGATTGAAAGGGCGGATTCCAGGCTGTTGAGTAGACTCCCTCTTCTGAAGAGGGCCAATGGACTGGAAGACAGGAACATACTTAGCCCCAATGTGGTCCCAAATAGCTAACCCTCTATTCCTGAGACCTGTCATTTATGAAAGTTATTTGATACCTTTTAGTAATCAAGCAGAACTCACACAGAGCCCAAGTGACTCTTGCTGGAGAGGCTGTGCAGGCGAAGAGTATGTCACAGGGTGAGGGCAAGCCACAGCTCTTTTGGAACTGTGTTTCTGATGAGGCACTCATGGAGAGTTGGGAAAGCAACGACCTCTCTGCCATGCTGATGAGGTCAGCCATTCTGGAATCCCGGGCCCCAGACAAACTGTCAAGAAACCACTGGTCATAGATTTACTGAAGCTTAAAATATGTCTTCAGCAACCTCTTCTGCTCAAGATGGAAAATGTCATAGAGCTACCACCTTTCTGGAGTCTCTTCTGAAACAATGGTCTTGGGGCTGGGGAGGTAGCGTTCTTAGGCTGCATATGCAGTATCATCTCATGATGAATACATAACACAACTAGAAACGACCTTACCCCAAAGTTCTGGTGCAGCGGGATGCTGACAGCATTATAAAAACTCACACAACCTGCTGGATCCATGGCTCTCCACTTTTGTTTTTACCCTGTTTCATACAAATGATCCTATGGGTTTTAGTAAGGCAGACTTGTAGCTTTCTTAATTTGGGTCAAATAAAGAACAAATTTATTTCTTATTGCACCATCATTTTGATTTCAAGGCAGGTTGGTGGCTGGATACAACGTTTTAGGATTTGGCCAGAGACTCAGGTCAAATATCTTCAGAAACATGAAGATGTGGTAAGTCTCCCAATATTTATAATTAGTTATTTATTACATGAAAATTTAGGGCTGGAGAGATGGCTCAGCTGTTAAGAGCATTGCCTGCTCATCTAGGGGTCCTGAGTTCAGTTTCCAGCAACTACGTGGTGGCTCACAACCATCTGTAATGAGGTCTGGTGCCCTCTTCTGGCCTGCAGGCATACACACAGACAGAATATTTTATACATAAAAAATTATAAATATTTAAAAAATTTATTCATATGTGCTATTGTTTTCTTTGTACATCATATATATATATTTGCCAATAAAAATATTCCTCTGTCCCAAAAAGAAAGTGGCCCTCTGCTCACAGTTCTGATATAGGGCTTGGCTGGGCAAGACTGCCCTTACCCAGAGTCAAAGAATTAGTTTGGGCCTCCTGAAATTCCAACTGATCAACTACAAGCCTGGGGTTTCCACCATCCTCCTTGGGTTTTCTAATTTGCTGGGATGGCTTCAAGGATGCAGGGAGTCACTTAGGATCCCACCCGGAACAGCATGGGACAAAGTACATGGAGGCTGGCAGGTTTGGCATTGCCATGCTCCCTCTGGTCTCATTAAGTCTAATTGTTCAAGTGTTTACAGGCCACACTCTCCAACATCCCTCTCCTTCCCAGAGATCAAGGTGCTCCTCCAGAGGCTAGCTGGGGTCCCCACTCAAATACTTCCCATTAGCATAAACTCAAGCCTGAGCACCAACTCCTCCCAGAAAACAAAAGACATTGTTAATATTCAAGGAAATTCCAAGGGCTTAGGAGCTCTGTGGCTGGACAGAGGATAAAGACCAAATGTATTTATTATTCTTTATTCTCTTTGGTGCTTCTGGCCTGCTGCTGTCTCTCTGGTGAATGCACATTCGTAGACTGGGCTGCCATATTTATTTAACCTTTCCTCTGAGGTAAATACTTGAATTGTTTCCAGGTTTTGCTATTTTATTTATCTATTTATTTATTTATTTATATATATATCTTTATTCTAAACCTCTTTAGGCGTCTTATTTTCAACTTCACTCTGATGAATCTGCTTTGATGAAAATGAAGAGGAGAAAAATGAACCAATGTGCTTTAGGACAGTGTGAGATGTTTTGATTAGCCAGGAGCCTAAGGGACTCATGATGCTTTTTAAAATCTCCCCTTTCCCTTGTTGATTCATGTGGGTTCACCTCTGTAGTGCTTGACAGTTGGGAATCAATTTTACAACCATATCATAAAAACTGGAGGCAACTAAATAAATTATGCTGAACAGCTTCCTTTAAGTCAGAGATTTAATGCTAGTAATAAACATACAGAATGACTCACTAGCTGAATGAAGACTATTGAGAGATCTTCAGAAACTCAAAGGCAATGCTGACATTTAATCCAGTAGCATAAAGCTGCGCGAGATCAAAAGGACTTGAAAATTATAGTTCCATATGGCTGCTGTTACAGAAAATCTCCAGGGACTCTTAGCACGTTCATTAACAAATACTTGTAATAAAAAAAATTATCATGTAAAGAAAGAGGGAAACCTCTGATTGTGAGGGTAGACATGTCAGCCTGCGTCCACACCACAGCAGTGTGTCACATCACATAGAATGTCATGTCTAGCCTTTTCTCACCTAATGATAAAAGGAGAATGACGATTACCCGATAAAACGCGACAGCAAACTACGTTTAGCAAAGCAAATGTCCCCAGCAGTCAGAGCAGCAGGTTTTGATAAGCGAAACATTGCTGTGGTGGAGTGCAGTAAGCGACATGCAGCCTGCCTGTCTGAGCAACAGCTGAACTCTGCCTGAAAGATGAAGAAACAATCACAGGCTTCAGATGGGAGAATTCCTACCAGAAGGTCTAGAGTACGATTTCGTTTCTGAACTATGACATTTCTTTCATGGGGATTCTGCCTTAGAGATGCAACTCAAGTTAATAAACAAACAAACAAACAAACACACAAACAGATGTGGCCCTAGAGAAAGTAGCCTCCTCCTGTATGTTCTGGGGTCAAATTCAATCAGACCGTCCCTCTGTATCAGAAACTTGCATGGTCCCTCTCTCCATTGAGGCTAGCCACGCCTGTAAGCATACTGGCCATTTGAGAGGAATAGTTGCTAAACACTAATGGGAAGATTTGCCTGCCAGTTAAGTTGTTCGGTGCCTTGCGCCTCGGTGCCTTTGCCAGAAAAGCTTTTCTCGGCTCTGTGAAATGGTGTCATCTTCTTTTTAAGGGATAGGAACTGCCTTTTTCTTACACAGTGGAACCAGTAGCTCTTGGTTAGCGTTTGTGTGGTGGTGATACACCTTTGAAATGTGTGCTCTCAAGAGTGTGCTATAGTTTGAACCTGGAATGTTCCTGACAAGCTCTTTCTCCTACATGGCAATGCTCTTGGGTAGAATTGTGGGAGGATTGATCTGATAGTGAGGCCTCGTTCGGTGATGATTCTTAGCTGAATAACCTATTGGGAGATGGTGGAAATATTAAGAGCTACAATCTAGCTGGAGGAAATAGGTCTTGGTGGAGGTGTGCTCAAAAATGACATATTTTGCTCATGGTCACTTCATTTTTCTCCCTCTGCATCCCCCAAATTAACAGCTTTACCAAATGCTCCCTGCGATGATGGTTTGTTTTGACATAGTCCTAAAGTGATGGGACCAAGGGATCATGGGTTGGAGCATTTGAAACTATGAGCCAAAGGGAAACCATTCCTCCGTGATGGGCTTCTCCCGAGAAGTTGGCTCCAGGGTTGGAGCTAACTCCCTCCCAGCCCTCAAGTAAGTCCCCCACCTTCCCTCCCTACAGCCCCTCAGCCAAGGGCTGGGGAGACTCTGAAGGCTGTTGTAGATTGCTATACTCACCACATTGTAGCAATATTGGGTTTCCCCAAAACTCCAAATATGCAGTAACAAGCTCTTTGCCCTCTGTCTACTCTCGATCTTGAAAAATCTTTGCTGTTTGGTCAAAAGGCTTTAGATTTAGTCTCAAATGTCCTTACTAGTTCCTTCAGCAAGGTTAATACTGCTATGTTTGAAAGTAGAAATGGCATAGACTAAGCTATCATGACCCTGTGGACATCATCTCATTTGATTCTTATGAAACACCTTTTATATCCCTTTTACAAGTGAGGAATGCAAGATTCTAAGTGTAATTTATCAAGATCATACAAACTACACTCAGAGAAGCCAGAGCTTGAACCCATACAGACTCCAGCTCAGCATGACTCTCACTAATTACAAGGGGAGGTAGGTTGCCGCTGTACAGACATCAGTGGGTAACTTTTATTGAGCTTCTATGTGCCAGAGTCTGTAATAAGGGCTTAATGCATCGTTTTCTTACCAAAACTCATTAAGAAAATAGTACCACTGGTTCCATTTCACACAGGAAGAATATGCTCCCTCTTAAGAGCTGGAAACTCACTTGGGGAGCAAGTCAGACAAGATCAGTCGGAAGCCCTGAGTTGTTCTCTTTACCCAATGAGGGCGCAGGGTATGGCTTTCAGTACTCGTCAAAACTCTCAAGGACGTGGCATTCTGTATCAGATCGTCTCCCCAATGGATAGACGTCTGACTCCCCTGATCGCTGCTTAAAGCGGTGCCACTTGGGCAGAGACGCGGAGAGCACAGGCTGTGACTTAGGAACACAGGCACTTGTGACTTAAGTCCTGGGGACACAGCCCGAGATCCTTTGACTCTGAGGACACACTGTTCAAAACATACAGCCTGAGCGACTGCTTTGGACCAGGCTCTGTGGTTCATTCTTCGGAGCGCAACTCACAGCTGAAATTTCAGTCCCTCGAGGGAAAGCTCCAAGGTGAAGTTTGAGAGTTCCTCCTAAGATCTGTGAAAACAGAAAGCCAGACGATTAAAAGTTGGGACAAGTAAGGGTAGTGGAGAAAAATGAACCCAAAGACCTAGAGGTGAGACCAGAAACACTGAAACGGCTGAGAGAAAGCATAGGCATGGGGGGAGGGGCTTTTATGAATAGACTCCATTTGCCCAGGAATTAAGGCTAACAAACCTCTGTCATGGATAGACATGGCATTTGGCTTAAGCTTGCCATATATTTTTAGGGCCACCCTTTTGCACCAATAGGCCTGAGAACTCTGTCTGAAGCTGGGAGTCTGCCTTCTAAGTGGCTTCATTTAACCATGCACCACCACTCCCCACCATACGAATTATCCTACTTTATGGCCCTCTCTGGCCCTTGACTCTTGTCCTTTCTCTTCCTCTCTATTCCTCTCCTCACTTCTCTCCCTGTCTCACCCAGGGTCATAAAGTAGAATCCAGTGTCTCCATATTCCTCCCCACCTGTCCTTCATAAGCAACCACAGATCTGAGCCCCACTGAAATTCAGTCACCATGGCTGCATGTGGCTTGAAATCACACCGGTTGCCTTGTGGGTGTAGAAAAGACTATTGGAAACCGTGGAACCATGTTTTGCTGACTGCTGAAGGAAAGAAGTGAATCCACTATCTCACTGGCCATTTCCCACCTCCCGCCTCAAGACCCTTCTCTCAGGAGCAAAGTTGGAGGAAAATTTCTGTAGGTTCGCTCATCAGGGAATTCCTCCAGAGGGGCTGCATTGCTAGTTGTGAACTCCCTCATTGGTTCTGCCTTAGCCAGAGAAGTTTAGCCAGCAGAAGACAGTGAAAATCAAGCAGCATCCTCAGGTTCCTTTATCTGCCCTGAGAGTTCTTTACTCTTCCTCTAATGCTGCCTATGGCTTCCCTCCCGCCTCCCCCACGAAAGGGGTGTGTGAGCTGCAGCCATCAGGCCCTTTGAGTCTCACATGTCATGTGACTCCCTCATATTTGATGTTAATAATTTATATTTGTTTTCTCTTGCTAACTTGCCTATTGCCAACATGATTCAGACTAAGTTATTGGGCTTTCAGAAGAGAGAAATGAATGTCCCTTGGTACCACTAGAACCTCATAGTCCAATCTCAGCTGGCCAGAAGGCTTTGTTTCACCATTATGTTCACGTTCCTCTTATTTTCAGTTTTCTTCTATGGTCTTAAATGCCAGGTTCTCTTGCTTCGTCTCTTATTGTGTATCCTTGGCTCCAAATGTGCAAATGTCCGCGGCTCAGTCAGTGCCTTCCCCTGTGCTCCAGGCCCCTTGTTGCTCTGGCTTCCCCAGAACTTAGCATAATCAATAAGCTTTTCTTGGTTCTTCCTCATAAGGGTTGAAATGCACTCTCATTTCACCCATCAGAAAAATCAACTTTTAGCCTCTTCTTTCTCGTCTTGAACTTCATTGTTAAACTGCTGGAGTTTTAAAATAGTTTCCCCATTCTTCCACTTCCTTTTATATGCAGAGCAGAAAGGACTTCAATGGTGAGATTAGATTTTGAAAGGCTCGAGATTCAGCTAGGTGGAAGCCCTATAAAGATGTGCCTGCCATTCTTGTTATTTTGAGTTTTCTGGCATATGAGCTAGTGAACGCTGCTCCGGTGGTGTCGTTTGCATTTCCTCCTTGGTGTTCCCACCTCCTACTCTCTTCTCAGCCCACTCCAATCTGCCTTCTTCCCCGGAGGCTCTGCCTCTGACCTCCATGTTGTTAGCTGTAACGATGCCTTTCAGTTGGCACTGATTTCCTTGGCTTCTCAATCTTGGTGAGGTCTTTGCTTGTCTAGCTGGCCCTTTCAGCTTGCTTTCCCGTTTTTCATCCAGAAAAATGATGGTGAATCTCTGTTGTCCACTGGATTGTTATTGAGTAGCACTTGCGAGATTAAGGCACACACACTGATGGGCATTTTGTGCGTGTGTGTGTGTGTGTGTGTTTTCAGAGAGGATTAATTACAGAGAAAGGCCCTCCCTGAGTAGGTGGTAGCCTCATCTCAACCTGGATGCCTAGTAGGAAGCTGGAGAGCTCCTATCAGTGCATGCATTCTCTCTGCCAGCTTCCTGCCTGCCACACCTTCCTCACCATGATGGCCAGAAACCTAGGAAGCCACAAGCCCAATAAATCTTCACACTTTTAAAATTCTTTTTGTCAAGTATCTTGTCATAATGACAAGAAAACCAGTTCAGCCCATCATTACTTGTGGTCTCAGACGTCTCCACAACCTCTATTTGTTGGTGTCTTTCAGAAATGAGCACGGACTCCCACCACCTCATTCTGCCCATGCCCCAAACAACCTTATGCATTTCCAAAACTTCAGTCTCTGGAATTCCAAACACCCAGCCCAGGCCTTTCTTCCAGATATTAGGCTTACGTATTCACCAGCCTTTGCCATAGCTCCAAATATATATACTTCAAATATGTCTTAAATAGAATGAGGTTAGAATTAAGTGTGAAGCTTTCTGCCCAAACCACTCCTACTTCAATCTTGATAGTCTTAAGAAATGGCACTGCCACCCACTCGGTTTCTCAAGTCAATAATTTATGAGTCAGGTGCTATTTGCTCCCAACCTTGGATTCAAATGGTTACCAAGTCCTTCTGATTCATTTCCTTAAATCTCTTTTCTTCTGTTCCTTCTCATGCTAATTGAGGCCAGTGATACGTCTTGTCTGAAATAGTTCAGCAATCTCTGTATCAGCTGGAGAATAGCTCTAAGAAATGGACATCACTTCACTTTCTGTGTAACAGGATTTAATCCAGGAAATAAGCTTGTGCGGTTCTGAGAGACAGGGAGGCTACAGAACGGCTAAGGGTCTTAATGGCATCCCAAATAAAGCCACAGAAGTGGTCCAGCGGCAGAGCTGATAGCCTACCAGAATGATGCTTTTAAAAGCCCAAGATCGATGCTGAAATTCTCCTTAACCCTCATCATGTTTTGAATTGCCTTAAAACTATGATTGAGACTCCTCTGCAATGCCCTGAACATTGTGATTGCTGTGTAGTCTGTGTGATCCTGGCTTGGCTAAGTGATCTTTGTGGGTTATCTCACCTAATCCTCAGACTAACCCTGGGAGTTAGGTACTTTATGATAGCTTTGCAGATGAGTCAACTATGGTTTAGAGACATTAATATGCCCAAGGTCACCCACTTAGGAGACAAGGTAACCAGACTTCGGCTCCACAGCCCACTCACTTGGCATTGCCATATTACTGTCTCTGTAGTGACAGAGGCTTGTATCTCCAGCATCTTTTCTTCCCACAGCCTTTCCTATTCCCTATAGCCTCCCATTCTGACCCTCTGCTTCTCAAACTGCTTTCTTTTTTTGCTAATGTTCACATTGATTGGTTGCTGTTTTCTTTCCCCTTAATTTTCTTTTTGTGCATGGGTGTTTTGCTTGCACATATGTGTGTGCACCATGGGCATGCCTGGTGCCCAAGGAGTCCAGAAGACCATGTCAGATCTCGTGAAACTAGAGTTACAAATGGTTGTGAGCTGCCATGTGGGTGCTGGGAATCAAAGCAGGGTCCTCAGAAGAGCAGAGCCTATGAACTTCTGAGCCATCATCTCCCCACCCTTTTCCTGCCTCTTCTTTTTTTCTCCTAGCTATGTATAATTATCCCCTGGGAAAACTACATGCTATTTCTTCTCTGGGAAAGCTTCCTCTTAAGCAGGCCATCTTCTGACCATCCCACTGGTCTGAGTCGCCTCTGCTGCATTTCATACACACGGGATACCTACTAGAGCATCTAAATATGTGACGGTAGCCACACACAACTGCATGGAGGTGGATGGCCCTGACATGCTTACTCTTCCTCACTGTATTGAGGAGCTACTCAGTCATGGCAGACACCTGCCACAAACGACAGTAAAGTGGGAAGGATAGTGAAGTCTGCTGTTGTCGGCTCTGTTGACCCTTGCCTTGTGATTAGCAGAAGCAGCGTGGTAATAGCAGCAGGCAGGGAAACTGTTCTGTTTACATAGGGTTGGGAACAGAGACAGGAAGGGGCCGGGGCCAGGACTGTGTTCCTCCTGCTCTGTCGACATCTCAAACTTTGTGCCTCATCCTCCCCTAGTGCTCCTGTTAGGAATGAGGGCCAGAGAGTCAGACCAGGGCCATAACAGGTTTCTAATAGTCCCTGTCAGTGACCAGACCTTATTTTTGATTTACTGGAGCTGGCTGGAGTTGAGCAAGCAGTTCTCGGAAAAACCCCTAATCATGCTTAAAAGGAGCCTGCAAGCTTGTGTGAGTCACCTTTTTGCCAGTCCTGCATGCCAGGTATTTTTGTTCTCAAAATAAATGCTTTCGTTGATTGCATACATGACTGGTGATCTTTTGTGGGACTTCTAGTGGACCCTAACAAGGAAGGTCCTATTCATCACACTCTGGGGAGCAAGTCTGTGGAGAGGCGTTTACAACTGAACCGTAATGTTATACTCCTGTCCTCCAAAAGCTCACTGGTCAGCTCATAATGAAAAAAGCATTCATTCCATTTCTAAAAGGTACTGAAATCTTTTGTTGTTTGTTATTTTGAGATGGGGCCACCACATGCAGCCCTGACTGGGCTGGAATGTGCTGTATAGACCGGGCCGGCCTTCAACTTGTGGTAATCTTCCTGTCTGCACCCTCCAAATGCTGGGATCACAGGCTTATGCTACTGAATCTGGCTCCAAAGTCGTAACAACCCCAACATTGTCTAAAAGACAGAATTCGAAGTCTCTTCTGAGACTCAAGGCAAACTCTGAGCCTCTGTAAAGCAACAACAAAAATAAAAAGTTGCGTACTCGCAGCATGCGCTTCCCTGGGAAGTGCGAGCAAACATTCCCACTTGCAGTGGAGGAATGGGTGTATGGGAAGGATGAATGTGAGCAAGGCAAGCCTGCAGCATACCACAGGGCGTTACATACTGTAGCTTCAAGTCTGGCTTCTGAGACACTCGGAGTCAAGCTATAGCTCTAGTAGGCTCTGGTAGCTCCACTCATAGGGCTTTGCCATGTGCAACCCACATGGCCTCTCCCTTCAGCATGCTCTATTTGTTGCTTGGAGCTTTCTTTGTCAGTCATTTCTACATCCGGGGATCTTGATTGCATATTTAGCCTTTCCTTCAGAGCTTCATGGACGACCCCCATCAATGGCTGGCCCTGCCACACACTGCTCAGCTTCCCAGGCCTTCCTAGTGAAAACATAACATCATGACTCTTGCATAATGCATTCCTGCAAAAGCAGCACTTTGTGGATAACACCTTTAGCGGTCTCTGTGCACCCTTGTACCACAGTTGCAGTAACCTCTGAGTACCTGGGCAGCAGAAGCCAAAGGAAGTCTTTTCTTCAGGCAGACTGAGTGAGCAAGGAAGCCTGGGCTTCTCTCCTCAGCAAAGCCTTTCAAATGAGTTCAAGCCTTTGCCCTTGCCATGGATGGCATCCAGCCAATTTCTGAGATCCTCCCATGCATCTTTCACCTTCTCCTGATGCAAAGTGGTTGGCTGAATTCTAGTGATGCCAATAGCTTTAGAGATCATGTCTTCCTGCTTCTTCAATGTCTCTTCTGCATAGTCTTTGGCATTCTGCTTTTCTAAGCTCCAAGCCGAATTGTCGCTAAGCTCTGCCAGCAACCTGGATCTCTCCTAGCTTGCATCTCAAAATCTGACTAAAGTTCACCAGATTTCAGTTCCAAAGGCCTGGGGGGGGGCAAGAAAGACCCCCTCCTCTGGGATGTATTTTCTTTTTTTTCCCTTTTTAATATTTTTATTTTGGGAAGGTTAGAGATTACAATTTGATTTCTGCTTGTCCTCTTCTTAAGATCTAAAATTCTGCTGGTGCCAAAGTCCAACACCTATTTCCTCCCACCAAAAGGGAACATTCTTCTTCAAAGAGGGAGGGCAGGGCACAGGCAGTTTCCAGAGAAGGCAAGAGTAGGGAACTCCCACTAGACAGAGGCAGAGGGCATAAGGACTGACCTGATGGTACTGCCTACTCAAAAATGAAAACCCACATAAATAATGGCAAACGCTGAAAGTTGTCCCCACTTCCTGTTTGGCATTCTAGGCAAAACCCTACAAGATACACACAATCAGTACAGGACAACCACAGACCAAATACAGCAGCATCATGGAAGAAGCCAAGGAAGGTGCTGCCATGGCAGTCCTCAAGGTTCCTTGGCTCCTGCACAGCAGTTTCTGTGTCCTGGAGTACCTTCATGATCAAAGTTGGCTGTGTTGCTAAGCACGGAGAATGAGAAGCCATTTGGGTCACTATGGGTGACTCCAGAGTTACTGCAGAGCACAGCCAGGGTTCCCAAGAAAACTGTGGCTAAAATGGCAAAAACCAGGTGGAATCTCAGTCTCACAAGGTGTCCTGGACATCAGTGTTGTCTTTGCAGTCACTGCCACTAACATCTCTGGCCAGGTTCTGCTGACCGGCCTTTTTGGAACCAGGAAGTGTGCTGCCCTGATTCTCCATGGAACCCAGAACCATGTATCTGCCCTTCTTCAGCACCAGCTGCCGTCTCAGCTCATGCACCGTCTGGGAGAGATCTCGTTTCATGGCGTATGCATCTTCTCCATCTGCATAGTACTTGGGCCCCACCTCACTAACCTGGAAGTCCTGGGTGTTGGAATAAAGGTGCAGGGCCTCCCTGTTGCTCTTCCTGACATGCAGGGAGACATACTTAGCACTGAAGTTCTCAATCATGGCCCGTGAGGCCTGGTCCATCAGCTTCTGGGCCAGGCCAAGGTGCCTGTGGGAGCATTTCACAGCCAGTGAGGTGACGTGTTCATGAGGGACATTATTCGGGTCCTCCTCCATCTTGGCCAGGTCATAGCCCACAATCTTGCCATCCTCATCCTTAGTAATGTAGGGGAGCTGGGGCCAAGAGAGGCCATGATAGAAGTCGTACTTCATCTGGGAGTTCTTGGGCAGGCAGAGCAGGTGGCAGTGCCGCACAGTCATCATGTCATGGGGCCGAGCATGGCAGCATATAGGCTTGTTAGGCTCTGGAGAACCAGAGAGGATGCCATGGAACACAAGCGACACCAACACTGTTTGTTTTTAAAACAGCTGGGATATCCAAACAGGACTCACACAAGAGGAGAAAGATCTCCCACTATCTTCCATTTCTTAGCATCTGTGAGGGGGAAAGAGTTTCATCATTCCTATTAGTGCCTATTCTTCTTGAAAACAAACCCTTGGGCTAGGCATGGTGTCAAATGTCTTCAATCCTAGCACCGGGAGTTGGAGGAAGAAGCAAGCAGACAAGTTCCAGAGCTACTTATGGAGGCCTTTTGGGTGGTGCTGTACAGAACCTCATCCATCTTCATGCAAGCAGGGTCCCGGTCATGTCCGAAACTAATGACGACCACGTGGTCCTCCTCCGAAAGAATAGCCTGGTCTACCTGCCAGCCACTGTGCAGATGCGGGAACATGTATAAAATCCTGAGTGGGCCTTCGCGGCCAGAAGCCAAAGGCTTGTGAGAGCCCATGTGGCCCAGGGGATGCACTTTCTGTAGTAGTCACCTTTCTCATTGGTGCAACAAAATACCCAACACAAATGACTTGAAGCTGAAGAACTGATTTTGTTTCGTGGCTTCAGAGATTTCTATCCATAGTTCTTGCCTCTTGATTCCAGACCTGTGGTGGAACAGAACATCACCACAGCAAGAGCTGGAGGACAGTATTCAAATGAAGAAGTGGGGAGGGGTCTTCAGAGACAAGGCCCTAGGGCTCCACCTCCCGAAGGTTTCATCACCTCCCAAAATATTGCTCTCAGCTGGGAACCAAGCATTCAGTAAATAAACCTATATGTGACTTTTTATGTACAAAGCATAATAACTCAGGTATTTCAAATTTTACCCCCCCACACACAAAACAAGGCACTTCACGAATATTTATCAAGTGAAGTTTTAGAAGTCCATTATCTGAAACAAGGGTGACAGACATAAAATCATCTCAGCATGAACTGTGGGCAGGAGGAGTGCTCATTGGCCTTCTGCATCCCCAGGTGCTCATGTCTATCCCTACAGAGCACAGGAGGGAAAGACACAACCAGAAGCAGTGCAGCTGGATCTGCGGGCCGAATCCTGTTTCTACTCCACATCCCCCTTAAAGCAGGGCTCAGCTTCTTAAAAACCTCAGCTCCTCAAAACCAAAACAAAACAGCCTCAAGAATTGGAACCTAATTCACAACATTGTATTTTCAGGAGGGTGGAGGTTTGCATTTCATAGTCTGAGGACAAATTTCATAAACATTCCTTTAGACATTGCTGTTTGTCTTAATTAGGGTTTCTATTGCTGTGAAGAGACACAGTGACCACGGCAACTCTTATAAAGGAAACAATAAATTGGGTGGCTTACAGTTTCAGAGGTTTAGTTCATTATCATCACGGCGGCATACAGGCAGACATGGTACTGGAGAAGGAGCTAAGAGTCCTAGATTTTGATTAGGCAACAAGAAGTGAACTGTCACACTGGGTGTAGCTTGAGCATACATGAGACCTTAAAGCTGACCTCCATAGTGACACACTTGCTCCAACAAGGCCACTCCTAATAGTACTACTTCCCATGGGGCAAGCATTCAAACGCATGAGTGTCTGGGAGTCATTCCTACTTTAATGATTGTACTGTTCAACTCCCGAAGTTTCCTCCTGAAATCTCCCTTTTCTGTATTATAAACCCTTCTCTACAGCCTCCCAACCGCAGAACTGGCTACATTCTGTGTCTTTGCTTTCCTCTCTTTGGGAGGGAAGCATGGTATGCCTGCTCCATCCTGACTGGGTCCTTGCTCATATGCATCCCTTGGGATTTTCTTGTCCTAGAAGGCAGAGAATAATAGTAATGCAGTGAGTATATTGTTAGTTTAAACCAATAAAACTTTGCATCTGATAATCCTCTATTCCTGGTACTATAAGTTTCCATACCAAGAACAATACTTGATGATTCGGTTCAGTTTCTTCTAGATGTGGAGAGGATGCTCTCATTCTGTTCTTTGTGCTGTGCCATGAGACTTGTGCCCTGGGAGATAGGTAAAGAGCCCCGAAAGAGAAGTGTGAAATGAATGTGTAGGGAAGCATAGGAAGAAGCCTGGTGAAGACACACGCCTATGCCCTCACACTCTTTTGTTAGCTTCTCTTGTGCTAGGTAGAACAAGTGAGGGAAACAGAGCCAGGATGGTCACAGGGCCAGTATTGAAAAGTCACATACTTCAGTGGGCCAAGCCCTAGGGAAAGCTGTGCCTGCACGGCCAGGTCAGGCACAACCCAGACGGCCTAGTTTCACTTCTGTAGCAGGCTTTTTCTTTTGGGTCACCAACCAGCTCCCAGTTTATGACACAGAGACTTATTATTAGTTATGAATGCTCGGCCTAGCTTAGGCGTGTTTCTAGCTAGCTCTTTTAGCTAAAATTAACCTGCCTCTTTTTTTTTTTTNNATCCATCGTTTGCCTTAGGACTTTCACCTTTCTGTAGGACCTACTCTGTGTCTGGTGCTTGGCAGCTGCCTGGCTGGCCCCAGGCATCTACCTTCCTTTCTCCCTCTTACTCTCCTCTTCTCTTCTTACTCTTGTTCTTCTCCAGCCTAAATGTCTCCTCCTATTCATTCTCTCTGCCCTCCAGCCCCACCTATCCTTTCTCTGCCTCACTATTGGCTGCTTAGCTCTTTATTAGATCAATCAGATGCCTTAGGAAGGTAGGGCGAAACAGCAACACATCTTTGTATAGTTACACAAATGCACCAGAAACAAATGTGCTTTACATAGTTAAAGTAATATTCTGTAGCATAAACAAACGTAACACATCTTTACATAGTTAAATAATCCACAACACACTTCTGTTGCTGTGAAAATATCCAGACAAAAAGCAACAATTCGAGCTTACGGTCAATTACAGCAAGGAATTCAAGATGGCAAGAACCGAAACTAGCAAGGAGCACCAGGTGGGCAACCAAGAGCAGGGAGAAATGAGCACGTGTATGCCTGGTGTTCAGCTAGCTTTCTCTGCTCTTATGCAGTCCAAGTCCTCCAAACCAACCAAGGGTGCTGCTCACTCTCAAGCTGTGTCTTCCAGCATCAATTAAGGCTATCAAAACCACCTTCACAAACATGCCCGGAGGCTAACCTGGTAGAGACAGCCCCTCATTAAGACCTTCCGGGTGACTTCAAGTAGTGTCAAGAAGAACAGTTAAAGTTAACCATAACAGCCAGCGGTGTAGCATTTTAGAGTGAGGGTTTGCACGCGACACCGTGTAGCAACACTGCCACCTTTCTCAGATTACAGAGACTCCGAAGTTCCCATGGGATTCCGTAAGGTTGACCTAGAAAGTCTATTGTGATGGTGGAGACCTACCTGGTCAGGAAGAAAGGTTGCGAAGGATGGACCTTCATTCCTGGGGGTATTGGCAGGTACCAGTCCAGCTCACTCCCTCAACAGTAATGACTGGAAAAAACAGCCAGCATGTGGTCCTCATGACATGACCTTCATACCAAGAGTTCTCAATAGTTTCCTGTATCCAGAAGCATGGGGAAGGAAGAAGTAGATTGGAACTAATTCAATGTTTGCCCATCATATACTTTGTGAGCCAAAGGAGAGTCTGTTGGAATAGGCATTGTTTACTAAGCAAAGTTAAAGTGGTTCTTGTGTTACCCTCCCCACTCTACAGTCTATTCTCAGGAAAGGAGGCTGGAGATGGCTGTGGATTTAGTAGTCCCAGAGATACTGGGGGTACTAGTGACTCAGTACTTATGGGATGCCCAAGTCATGCGGTCAATCCCAGTAGCCATATTATCTCAGCAGTGATGTTGAGGGAGGCTGTGCTGGATGGAGCACACCTTCTAATTTTACCTGAATAAGGAATGCAGTTATTAATGCAATAGCACACCCCTTCAGATCCCCAGTGACAACTGCTGCCATAAATGAAGGCTGTGAGGAACTGACAACCACAGGGCTGTTTCCCGCCATGAACCCCCAACCTGGCATATGATGAGTGCACACAGTCAGCTGTATGCACAGGCAGAACTCAGCAGGCTAAGGACAGCATCAGGGTGACCTGAGCACTTCAGAAGGCTGTCAGCTTGTGGTCCACAAATGAGAAGCTGACCTTGAGCCAAGACGCTTTCAGCAAGTGGGGAGATCTCAGGCGGTGGCTGTTTTCACACCGCGGCATAGACCTCTATGGTTTACAGAAGGGCAGGTGATGGGAGGTGAGGGCTGAGGGCTGTTGGATGGGAGTGAGCTGAGCCACAGAAGGGCCAAGCTGCTGGAGCCACGGTTTAGGCACGTCGCTCTGGTGGTTAAAGTACCATGGCCTACCACATAAAGTGATTATCCTGAGACTTAAATTCTGCTGATTCAATTGCTCTTATTTAGATTTTCAAATTATTCCTGACAAGATAATAACTCTCTTTCAAAACACTAAATCGAATAAATCTCCTGGTTGGAGGTCTCTAGCTCGATTTAATTTTCCGCAGAGCGTCTAAGGATCTAATGAGAAATCAAAATGGAAGGGCTTAATTGGAATATTCCTTCAATTCCCCAACACAGGTCCTGTGCTAGGAAATGCGCATAGATGTGAGCTTGGAGCAGCGTGCCCCTCCCCCCCCATGTTCACAGAGTGAGTCCCACCCCTGACCTTTAGATCGCCTTGGTAAACAGCAGTCTATAAACAGCAAAGCATTAATTATGGAGCCTGATTTTTGCTTGTTTCTGTCACCAGTTTTAATACGCTCCCCGGTGTTCTTTCTATTTAAGCTGGCTGCTGTGTTTTCGGTTGAGCTATGTGGATAGAGCCTATCAGAAATGGATTTGCAGGGCTACTGTTCAGTGCTCTTTAGAGGGCCGGGCACTGAGCTCACAGAGTCTCCTAGCAAAAATTCTCCTACATTAATTCCTTCTCATCCTCATCGCAGGAGCTTTCCCTGGGAACCTCTCTTCTCATGCACACCTTGCTGAGCACTCAGGAGGTATCGGGCCCTTTGCTAGGTCTCTTGCTTGTGTGTTCATTACTCCATCTGCCCATGGCATCCCAGGGAGGCAGGTGCACTGATTGTCTCAGCACATGGGTGAGCAAGTAGCCTCAGAGAAGCCATCCACTTCGTAAAGGGAAGACAGAGAGTTGGCTCTTGATGCAGCCCCCAACCTTCATGCTCGTGATCTAGGATTAGTTAATTCAAATACTTTTAACCAATGAGATCCCGGGACAGTGATACTCTTGAGACAGTAGATCAGATCAACCACCAAGATGTGTGTCTGCGGGCACTAACTCATCCACTGCTGTGGGGATTTTTCAGTCTACGGTCAGGAGGAAGTACAGGTAGCATTGTTTCCTGGGTAATGGGACATAATTCCCTCTTCAAAGAAGCTGCTGTCACCCATATGGGGAGAAAGACAGACTCGACAGAAATTGGTTTCGTGCTCCCCGTATTATGAGAGAAAAGATAGGGAGTCACATTAGCCATTCTTGGCAAAGATCCCACCTTATTAGAGATAATAATGGTCACATTAGTGGTCCTGGGACAAATACGGAGAGTGCTTTCCTGGAGAAGCAAGCCAGAACCACTGTGCCTGTCCCTGGCCTGCTGACTGGACTGGCGGCTTTGCCTCCCAATGACAGATGCTCCTGTGTCTTGAGATTATCTTGGTCACCTCAGATTAAAGGTGAAGGCCTGTTGGCCCTGCTTTGAAAGGTAAGGGTAAGTGTGACTCAGCTCTTGCGCCGTCACTTCCTGACTTGTATCACTGGCCCTGCTGGCATTGCACATGGAGGAAGCTCTGGCCAGACTCTTCCAGATTCACCAGCAATACGAGGAGGCCTCTGTCCTCTGCTTGGAGCACACAGGGAAGGAATGCTGAGAGAAGGTGCAGGTTCTGGGTCAGCCACTTGTTCCAAAGACAGCAAACAAAGTAATGGTGAAAAGGCAGGAAAGGAACCCAAAACCAAATGCCGGGAAGATAAAAATGAAGCGAGTTGTTGACCCACCTTCAGGGCCTGACATGAGGCTCTGGTCTGAGGTGGGCAGAGTGAGACACTTGTGTAATTTAGTGACCTTGGTCAAGGTGTGGTCTGGCTAACCATTGTCTCTGCTCTGGTTCTGCAAGGTGACTTGAAGAAGTCCTTATTCTTCCAGGGAACAAGCTGGTTCCCATGAGATGACTGTCCCTGTCAGGTGATCCTGGAGGCTCTGCTGTCCTTGCAGTTCAAGGTGACTACAGGTTTAGGGCAGTGACTGCAGCATCCATTGCCATCTGTAGTGGGCCAGAACTGCACACTGTGGAAGCTGGGGATAAGACGCCCCTCGCTCTTATCTCTGTCTTTCAGCTTGAAGGTGATGGCACGGGTTAGGCATCGCAGTTTTAGACAGATGTGTCTTGGATGATCATCATCTCTACATGCAGAACTAAGCTGGAGTCTAACCCAAGAGAAAGAAGATGCTCAGTGCATGCAAATCACAAGGCCTTCATCCTGTTTTAGTTACTTTGCAGGCCTGTGTGAGGGGTGAGTTCTTTTCAGCCAAAGCGGTTTCTCTGGATGGTTATGGAGAGGGGGGCAACTTTGGCTTAATCAGGACAGAAACTTTCCAAACTGAGGGACATCATCAAAGAATTTCAATTTAGGAAGTGGAGACTTCCTTGCAAATGGGTTTAGAGTGCCTCGTACCAGGTGTCTGGTGCCATAGCAGGGGCACATGCCCTCGATCTGGGCAGCACTTCCCTCCCTACCCCCAGATCTGCTCTTTGACTTTCCTCCTCCACCAGAGAAGAACACTTGAGATGTGAGTGAAGAAAAGTCCCCCTTGAAAAGTTTTGTTGGGCCAGCAAAGTGCCAGCCTCTTGGCACTCAGGAGGCATAGGCAGGAGGACCTCTGTGAGTTCATATCATGAGGTTCAGATCAACCAGAGCTACAACGTGTGACCCTATCTCCAAAAACAAAAAAAAAAAAGGAAACTTTTACTGGAAAGCCTAAAGTCTTCTGTGAAGTGTGTAGTTCCTAGTTTGGAATATCTGCTTCAGGTTCAGGAGCAATAGGAGAAGTGGAAATTCATGTCAATATCCCAGTGAACAGGTATGCTGTGTGGGTGAGCCTTGGCTGTCTTAGGATCCAGATCATGGCTAGCTCAAGTCCCAGTGAGTTCTTTATCATTTGCTTGCAAAAGATGTGTCAGCTTGTACCCCAAACTAAACATACATTGTTTATCAAGTCATGACTCCAGCGATGAGAGAGGCATCAGAAAGAGACAAACTAGAAGATGTTAATGCAGAAACCTTGACTGTAGAAGTGTGTTACTTGAGGTTCCTTACATGGTAAAGTATGGACTTCTAGCACCATGGCTTTTGTTGGTTTATTTTGTTTTGTTGAGACAAGTTTTCACCGTGGAGTCCAGACCAACATTGAGTTCATGATCCTCCTGCCTTAGCCTACTTAGTGCCAGGATTATAGGCATGTACCACCATGCCTGTCAGTATCTGCTTTTAAAAGCATACCAGATTTGGTAGGGTGTGTAGGAAGCACAGCTTAGAAGAAGCATTGGAGAAACCAGGGTTGTCAATCATACCAGTCTATTTTCTTCAACAGGGGGAAATGAATGACGCTTAGTCACCTGAAATGCCAGAGTGGAAAGTGATCAATCAAGCTGCTGATTCCTTGCTTATTCCAGAGGAACCAGCCGCCACCTGCACCCCCCAATACCCTGAGCATTGTTCAGACCCAATGCAGTCAACAGAGCACATCCACATGAAAGGGGCCCCGTGTACTTTGCATCCTCCACCAATAGAATCTGTCCTTATGCTTATCATAAATCCTTCCTCTAGCCCTAGCCCTGAGCTCTGTTTATTAGCCGGTAGAATTCATTATTACTGCAGAGGTCGTATGCTCTACTATGTTTAAGCATGTAAGAAAAATAAACCGCAAGGCCAGTTCCTGGAAGGCTATGACCCATTGTCTGCAAAGATGGCAGTGTCCACGTTTCATTCTTGGTCTCCTCTCACAGACTGTCCTGGGGAGGGGGGTCCCTGATGAGTGTGCAGGAACTACTCATCTTACTGTCTTCAGACTTTAAGGATTGTTGGATAAACCTATCTCTCTTATACAGAACTACAGGTACTCGGCAGAATCTGTCTGTGGTAGTGTGAATGTAATTGGCTCCCCATAAGTTCATAGGAAGTGGCACTATTAGGAGGCATGGCTTTGCTGGAGGAGGTATGGCCTTGTTGGAGGAAGTGTGTTCCTTTGGAGGCAAGCTTTGAGGCCTCATATATGCTCAAGCCCAGTGTCTCAGTTCACTTCCTGTTGCGGGCAGGATCAAGATATAAAAATCTCAGCTCCTTCTCCAGCACCCTGTCTGCCTGTATGCCGCCATGTTGTACTATGATCATAATGGACTAAACCTCTGAAACTGTAAGTCAACAAATTAAATGGTTTCCTTTATCAGAGTTGCCATGGTCATGCTGTCTCTTCACAGCAATAGAAACCCAACTGCCAGTCTTCCAGGCATTTCTCCTATGGAGAATATATTATTTCTCAATAATGCTCAGTTAAACTTTGGGTAGAAATTAACTCTATCAAATCTCCTCTGCAGGAGCAGATGGACAGTTATCTGGTAGCGACAGCTGAAGCTCATGTCTAAGTTTTCTTGGAAGCTGAGTTTTCTTGGAACCACATGGTTGCTTGTAACAGGGCCCGAGCTTTTAGGATTATGTGGAAATGGAAGTCTGAATCCTTCAGTTATTGTTCTGAGTGGACAGAGCCGACACAGCTGTGTGATGGGCAAGTTCCCTCTCCTGCTTGGGCCCTACCACCCTGAGAGGACTGGATTAGGTCAGTGGTTCTAAACCTCTTCACCTTGGAGGACTGAGGCTTGCACCTCATGCTCCTTACCTCAGACAAACCAGTGATCAATATTTCCTTAGATGGAGCAGGGATGGTGCTATTAAAGGACTTTGGGAGAGTCTGAAGCACAGCCAGGCCTGGACACTGGTTGCAGAGGTAGCTGGCAACCCAGCTCCTCTCTATCCTAGGCCAACCACAGCCAGGCTTCTATGGAGACACTCCTTTTCAGAGGGAGACCTCACTTAGTGGCTCTCCTGGATATCAAGCTCAATCTCACAACCTTTAGGTCAGGTACTCTGTGCTCTGACTCTCCATCCGAGCCAAGGAAGAACCTCAGGCTGTGCCTCCTTCCCCTTCCTGCTGGAGACAGAGCATGCCTAGCAGAGGAGAGCCCTGTTATCTGCCTCACTGCCCCTCTCCTCTCATGGCTCCTCTTCCTTCTTTTCCCACCTCAAAGTGAAAAGGAACTAATAACCCTATACACAATACCTCAAGGACTTACCGGCCAGATATAGATAACAATACTATTGATAGTTATTTCAGCTTTGAGTAAACGTTAATTCAACTTCTATGTGACGGGGGTGAGGTAGGCTTGCTGTCTGTTTAAAAAAAAATGACTGGCATTTGTAGGAAAAGGGATTTGTGACCCTCCCACATCCCTGACCATCACCATTCAATTAGCATTAAGTGTCAATCAAGGAACAGGTTAGGAGGAGTCCAGAACCAGCACCAAAGGGCTGTTCAGTTGGGCCTCGGGAGCAGGCAGGAAAATTGGATGTCAGTGGCATCTGCCAGGACCCAAGGAGCCACCTTGCCACGTCCCCAGGGACCAACAGACATATGATATGCCTCCTTTCCTTCCAATTATTTGGCTAGATTCCATCCTATCCTTTCATCTATTGACCTAAATTTCTGTGCTAATATTTTATATTCCCTGTACTATTTGAAAATCATGTAATTGTTAAGTATAACCCCATTGAATACATTCACCTCTCCTGTTCAAACCGACCTGGAAATCAGAGCCAGTGCTGCAGAAAAGACCGTGGACAAAGATTTACTAACAAAGAATAAATTATTGAGAGTTTGAGTTGCGGTAGGGAATAAAAACATGTAACATTCCAATGTCCTGAAAATAGTTTAGCCAGCAAAATTGGGAGGCGAAAAAGGAAAGGAGATAAAAATTTCAGGCAAGGGAGACCTGACACGTGAGGAGGATCAACACACAGGAAACTGTAATCAAGCTAAGGGAGGAGTTCCTCTTCAAAGCTTTTCTAGCATCGTCTCTTGACAGTACTGGTATGCCTTGGAAGCAGTGCTTGTCACCGAGAAAATATTTGCTTGAAGTTGGGGAACCTAAGGTTTTATCAGATCCTTTTCTTCTGTTGAGTTCATAATAATTGAATGCACTTTTTAAAGTACGTTTAGTTCTGTTCTTACAGGAAGTTTTCTTTTGCTCAGTAGGCACTCACAGAGGTGTCTGGAAGTGTGTTTGCTGAGTTCTGGAACTAGACTACAACAAGAGATTGTACTTGCTGTGTCAATATTTGTGTTTTTCTGTCTTGTTTGCATATTTGACCACAGATGTGGACTATATTTGCAGATTAAATTTTTTGGTCAGAGACGAGGGTCCACAGATGGCTTTAAGAGGAACTTGCATTGCACTTAATATTTTGTGTCACGTATGCACATACCTTTTTTCCTGGCCTGGAAAGCACGCTCCGCTTTGATCAGGTTACCAGAAGTGTCTGTGGCTCCATCATGAGGCCCTGTGCCCTCTGCCTTACTTCCCTGCCCCCCGCCAAGCCTCTTCCAATCACATAACCACTTGGAGACATCACCCTTGGGTCTTCACACAACCTTGGGAAATCGACCTTTGCAACTCTATACTGTGCATGGGGGAGGTTGGGGGAAAGAGTCAGGAGTGCTCCACCACTGCTCAGGGTCACCCGGGAAGACAGGCAGGATGTAACCCAGTCCAGCCTGAGTGCAAAGAACGCACTTGATCAGCTGCGTTATGTTGCCTGATCGCTCTCTAAGTCTTAGTTCTAAGTTATGCACATGCGTTAAAAGCATAACCCATATTGATAGTGTTTTTATGCTTTTCAGACACAAACGTGGAAGCACACTTTCTAATCTTGTCGTGCAGTGGGTCATCTTGCAGTCACTTATGTTAAGGACCCTCCAGACCGCTCTCATCACCATCATGAAACTCTAGTTCGGCATCCAAAGGCATGGATGTCCAACATCACCTACATCAGTAGAAAAGCAAAGATATCAACAAGGGACATGGGAGAGTAAGAGATGCCATGACCATGTAAAGTCTTATAAAAGAAAGCATTTCATTGACTTGCTCACTATTTCAGAGGTTAGTTCGTTATCATATCAGGGAGCAAGGTGGTACATGGACAAACATAGTGGCGGAGAAGTAACTGAGAGTTCTACATCTGGATCTGCAGGCGGCAGGAAGAGAGAGACTCTGGGCTTGCAATGGGCTTTTTGAAACCTCAAAGCCAACAGCCAGTGACACACTTCCTCCAAGAAGGCCACACTTCCTAATCTTTTCTAACAGTGCCACTTCCTCTTGAGCAAGTATTTGAATCTATGAGCCTATGTGGGGCATTTCCATTCAAACCACCTTAAAAGGTCCTCTAGTTCAATCTCCAAGGTGTGAATTAAATGCTTAAAAACTGTCAGTTCAGGTAGGTGTGGGGGCACATGCCTGTCATCTCAGTATTAGGGAGGTAATAACAGAAGAGTGAGAGTTCCGGTCTAGCTTAGGCTACATGGAAGACCTTCCTCAAATAACAACAGCTTCCCCCTCAGTTTATCTTTTGGGGGCTTCATTTTCTTTATCTGTGTAAGTGAGAAGATGGGACAAGTTGAAGTCTGGACTCGCTGTGGTTCTAACACCCAGAGCAAATGGGAGCAGGCAGTGCTGCTGTGCGGTGAGGAACATCGCAGAAGGAACAGAAGTGTGTCGCTCTTCCTTCCTCCAGATACCAACATAGAAGTGCTAACCCTAATTTGAAGCATTGAGAGGAAATGTGAGCAAATCTAGAAGCTATGCCTAGATATGCCAACGATACAGACACTTCTATTTCTTTCAGAATGGTGACGGGCTAATTATAGGCATTGATTTTATCAACCCTCTTCCCAAACGTGTAACCTTGATGGAAGTGTGAAGTTCCCAGAGCTGGAAAGAACCAAAGAAAGAAGCAGGCAGATTTCCTTAGCATTCTCCAAATGCTAATTGCTTACAATGGCAAGTCCTTACCCAAATCCATTTCTCTAAGGTCATGAGGACTGTACCGGTCAAAACAATAGCATCTCAGATCCACCTGAGGCTGCTGTCAAGTGAACCCCACACAGACTCAGATTCACACTCTTTCCCCAGTTTGAGCAAGGCCAGCCAGTACAGAGGCAGCTTTAGTAACCTGAAGAAAGTATACCGTGCAAGGCATGTGTCTGGCAGTGGGCTGTGCTGCAGGTTCCCAGAGCTACGGGCTTGTCAAGAGCCCCCCGGAACATCATCTCAACTGCATGAGCCTTCTGTGGAGAGGACTCAGAGAGACAGAAATGCAGTCAGTGTCTAGAGCTCAGAGATTGGGACTTGGGAATTCTTTGGGACAAGACAGGAGGAAGTTAAAGGACGTGGCAGCTGATAGCAAGGATGATATAAACAAACATTCTGTAATCTCTTTCTGGCCTAGTAACAAGCTTACTTCTAATTTCATATATTCAGTCCACAAACGTTTTCTGAGCATCTCCTTTTTGCCAACTACTGTTCCAGATCCTAGGGACATACCAGTGAATGAGATATATAACATTCGTTGTCCCCAAATTTCCCAAAGGAAACACACAGTGACTAAGAAATAAAAAAATGTAACTTCACGACACTGAACACCGATGCTCAGTGCACTGGAGAGAGCAGGAGGGAAGGAGAGAGTCTAGTGGACATTTTGTTCTAAGCTCGTAGACATCATGTGGACGTGAAGGCAGATGGGATGTAATGTCAGCTCAGGAACAGTAGCAGTCCAGCGCCTAGGCAGTGAGGTGGGCACTGAAGAGAACTGAAGGCCTGAGGGTATAGGTCAGTGCTGAGCCCTTGCCCCACACCCGCAAAGCCGCAGCAGCACAAACACACACACACACGCACTCACGCACGTGTGTGCACACACACAGAGGAGGAAGAGGAACTACGAAGAAAGGACCCTGTAGCTGGAAAGCAGGACAAGCCTGAGGAGAAAGGGAAGAACTGAACACGTGGGTGGAAGTGGCTGATTTCCAAGGCCAGTTAGGAACACAAGGCAACAGTAGCTGGGAAGCAGTGGCCAAGGCTGCCGTAGGGAAGGCAGATTGCAGACCAGAGGAGGTTGCCTGAAAACTAAAAATATCTGAGAGAGGCCCAAGAGCCTTGTAAATGAAAGTGTGGGTTCAGGATTTCCTCCAAACTCAAGGGCACAGAGACACTGAGACATTTCTGCTGGAGAAAGGCTTGGTCTGGTGTTTTCTAAAGAGCGCCCTGGGTGTAAGTGATTTGAATTTGGTAACAGGAGGAGACACTATCAGAGCATCTTAGCAAGACAAGGAACTGAAAAAGCAGAAGATTGACCCAGTAAGATCCTATCTTCACCAAGTACAAACAAGTGACACTCAGCAATGTACTAGAATTCCTTTTAGGGCCACCACCCAGCTCCCAAATCAGGACATAGAGAGTTTTTATTAGTTATGAATGCTCGGCCTTAGCTTAGGCACGTTTCAGGCAAGCTCTTTTAACTTAACCTGTTTCTCTTCATCTATGTTTTGCTTAGGGCGTTTTACTTTTCTTCCTTCTATATATCTTCCTTTCCTTGCTTCTGGTGTCTAGCTGGTGACTGTCTTGTTTCTAGCCCTGGACATGCCTCTCTCTTTCTCTCTCGTTCTCTCTTCTTCCTCCCTTCTCTCTCAAGCCTAGATTTTTCTTCCTATTTATGTTTTCTGCCTGCCAGCCCCGCCCATCCTTTCTCCGCCTAGCTGTTGGCCATTTGATCTTTTATTAGACCAATCAGGTGCCTTAGGCAGGCAAGGTAAGACAGCATCATATCTTTATCTAATTAAACACACATCTTTACCTTGTTCAACAAATGCAGCATAAACAAATATAACATACCTTTATGCAGTGAAAGTAATATTCTACAGCATAAACAAATGTAACATATCTTTAAAATAGTTAAAGTCTAGTTAAAACAATATTCTACAGCAAAGCAATACACAACCCACTGCCCACCAGCCACACAGCACAGGATCAGCAAAATTGTATTCACTAAAATGAATTCCCAAGGAGTTGAGTGAGTACACATAGTAAAACTTAAGCTTCAGGCTCATGACGGTGGCAACTGAAGCTTCAACTCCCTTTAACAGCTTGTCTGTGCATGCCATGCTTCCCCAACTCTAAGAGATCCAGACATCACAGAGAGGCAAAGCAACTGGTCCAAGTTCACACAACATGGTGAGAGTTGACTAGAATCAGGACTTCTCACGTTGGCATGTTCTTTCTACCTTCCCCATGCCTCTCAAACACCAGACATAAATCGTCTTGAGGTCATCCCACTCCATACCCAAAACACTGTGTCAGCTGTCATATTTGACAATTACCTTTTACTCACCAAAGCCTTTATTTGTTACACTCGTGTGTGTGTGTGTGTGTGTGTGTGTGTGAATTCCAGGTGGACAGATGCAAGGTCAGTCACTTGAGACCTTAGAGTCTTGATGACTTTCCAGGTAGGAGCCTAAGAGAGAAATATCAGGGAGAGTTATGAAATACTATATTCTGATTTCACATGCCAAAATGGCCTAAGCAAGGCAGAAACGCATCAATATTTATTGTAGAGGATCTTTCTAGAGACCTGAGACACCTATTGGGTTATTTCTTCAAAGGCAAATCTTGCTATTATCTGCTGAGCATTGCCAAACTATACACCCTTTGTAGGTGTGGTCTTGTTTATTCTACAGGGGAATAATTGCTTGTCTTTGACTTCTATTCGTAAGTGAGGAAAGTAAGAGTCTAAAAAGAAATGAAGTGACTTGTCCTAAGTCGCACAACTGTTGGGACAGAGGAGTGGCAGAAGTTGATCTAGACTTAAATCTAAATGATTGCACCGGCCCCCCAGTCACCACCCTCAATCCCAATCGCAGTGCACTTTTGCTCTGTGTTCTGTTAAAGGCATCCTGATGGCATGCAAATGTAATAAAACTAAAAATGAGCTTATCATCACTTGGCTTTGATAACAACATTTCTGAGGTGATTAGGGGAGAATTCTGTTTTGATTGTGGAGAGACATGTGCTAGAGGTGTCAGATGGCACCCGGGTGTTTGGTCCCCTGCTCCCTTAGAGGACTCCATCTTCTCCCTGACTGCAGACAATCCTCATGCCTGGGAGCTGGTGGAGGAGTGTGGGAGTCGAACCAGCAGACACAGGGGCACAGCGGAGCACTAGAAACCTGCTGAAAACACTAGAAAAGTACTACTTCCAAAGATTTATGTTCCACTTAACTCCCTTAGAACTTAAGGTAGCTAAAAAAAAAATCTGCTTTTAAAGTAGGGGAAATAGGATTATTGGATTTTGAAATTGAGAGTGATAAAATTTAGAATAATTTTATATAAAATTTCAAGTTCTTTCACTTCAAAGTAAAAGAATCATATGGTCTCATGTAATTTTGAATCTCAAAAAAAATAGACAAATGTTTTTCTTTGCTGAGTGCCTGGAGTCCAGCACCAACGGCAGGAGACTCGGGCAGATACCTGCTCTGAAGCTGAAGGCGCTGACCCTCACTGCTGCTGTTGCTTCCTTCTTTTTCTTCTTCTTCTTCTTCTTCTTCTTCTTCTTCTTCTTCTTCTTCTTCTTCTTCTTC